>JAQZBX010030124.1:0-26958 GCA_029593785.1 Cabassous unicinctus | reverse complement strand
TCAGAGAAGGAAGTCAGGAAAAAGAAACTCCATTTACAATAGCAAATAAAAGAATAAAATATTTTGGAATAAACTTAACCAATGATAAAAATCACTTATATTCAGAAAATTACAACTCATTGTTAAAAGAAATAAAAAAAGATCTAAATAATCAGAAGAATATTTCATGCTCAAGGATTGGAAGACTAAATATCATTAAGATGCCAATTCTACTCAAATTGATATACAGATTCAATGTAATTCCAATAAAAATTCCACCAGTATTTGTTAAATAAATGGAAAACATGATCATCAAAAATTTTTTGAAGAATATGAGGTCTGAATAGCCAGAAACATCTTAAAAAGAAAAAGCAAATTTGGAAGATTCTCACTTCTGGACTTTAAGTCATATTACCCAGCTACAGTGGCAAAAACAGCTTGGAACTAGCATAAAGACAGACACATAGACCAATAGAACTGAACTGATGATTCAGAACCAAACTCTCACATCTATGGTCAAGTGATTTTTTACAAGCCTGTCAATCCCACCCAGCTCATGCAGAACAGTCTATTCAACAAATGGTGCTGAGATAACTGGATATCCATAGCCAAAAGAAGGAAAGAGGACCCCTATCTCACACCTTATACCAAAATTAACTCAAAATGAATCAAAAACCTAAATATAACATCACAACCATAAAGCTTCTAGAAGAAATGTAGGAAAATATCTTCAAGATCTGGTGGTAGGTGGTGAATTCTTAAAGGAGATAAGAAGAAGACTGAGATGGACTACTGATATTTAATGTATGTAGAAGTTTTAATTAACTTTATTGTAAAAGAGTGGAAATGGATAAAATTGATGTTAACACATTATAGTGAGTAACAGCTGGTTTGTAAATCAGAATGTGGCTGAAAAGCATAGTTTAGGGGTGTAAATGCCAATTGAAAGAAAGCTAGAGAATATTCTAGGGACTGAATAGCACAGTAAACCCAGAGGTGGATGAGAATTGTGGTTGATGGTACAGATGCAAGAGTGTCCTTTGTAAGCTAGAGCAGATGTACATCACTAATGCAGGGTGGTTGAAATGTGGAGATGCACGGGAAAAATAAAACTGGAGTGACCTATGGACTGTGGTTAACAGTAATAATGTAATATTCTTGTATCTATGCCAAAGATGCACTGTGTTGATAATGGGGGAGTATGGGAAAAATGTATACTATGGACTTGGTAATTGTCTGAGGACATTATCTCATAATTTGTAACAAATGTTCCACCATGGCATAGTGTGTTGATAGAGGGATGTTGTATGGGAATTCTGCATATATTCATGATTGTTTTGTAAGTTTACAACTATTGTCACAAAAATATATTTAGAAAATAATAATAAGGTACGTCGGGGGAAATATACACCAAATGTAAGACAAGAACCATAGTTAGTAGTAAGATTTTGATGATATTCTTTCATCATCTATAACAAATATCTTACAACAATGCAAGGTGTTGGTAGTGGGTTGATGTGTGGGACCCCTGTATGATGTTATACATGTTTTCTTTGTAAGTTCACAACTTTTACTATACACTTATAGTTTATGTATGTTCATATATAAATGATATAAAAATAATAATATAGGGTGGATTAGGGGGAAATGCACTAAATGTAATACATTTTAGTTGGTAGTAATATTTTTAAGATGCTCTTTAATCATTAGTAAAAATGTTTCCCAACAATGCTAGGTATTGTTGGCAGGTGAGGTATGATAGCCTTGTATGATGTTATGTATGTTTGTTTTATAAGTTCACAATTATTACTATACACTGACTGTTTATGTATGTTATGTATGAGTGATATACTTCAATAAATTTTAAAAAAGACCCTTCATCTGAACTTAAATCAATCAAGGGGTATAACACATTAAGAAATAAGTTAATAATCTCAAACTGCCACACTATACAACTACTTGTAATCTCATTGATAATCTGATTAATGATTTTTTTCTATCTGCAATTTCTTGAGGACCTTAGATGTATATGTCTTACCTTCCAAAATGTTACTCCACACTTAGACATTATATGTTACTGTAACAGTATTTCCTGAGACTTACATTTCAGGATTTCAGTTAATACTTAACTAATAAATTAACAGCTTCTTCATACAATTTTAAGAAACTCAATGAGTTTTTTATGACTTTGTATTCCTGAAATTTGTGAAAGGCAACAAGAAAAAGAAATTACAATCTGAAACATTTCAGTGTTCAAGAAGAAAAGTTAATATATTTTAAATGAAATATTTGTCAAAGATAAACACTTTAACAGCAAATGCCCATTTACCATCAATTAATTTATTTCACTTTTTCCATTAAAAGATAAAAGCAACAATATAAATGGCACCACAAAATGTCACTGTGGTGACTAAATTCGTTCTCATGGGAGAATTGAATCATCCAGAGCTCCAGATTCCTCTTTTCCTTGTCTCCCTGGTGATCTGTCTTCTTACTTGGCTGGGAAACTGGGCATCACTACCTCAACAGTGCTGATTATCAATTTCAAACTCCCTAGAGATTTTTCCTCTGATAATTGACTATCAACAGTTTGGCAGTTCTACCACTATTATTATAATTAAAATGATGGTAATTTCTTGTTTAAGAAAAGAACCATCTCCCATTTTTGCTGTGCAGCCCACCTGGTGGATTCTTAGTTTTCTTTCTTGTTGCAATGGCCTGTGACCACAATGTGGCTATTACAACTCCCTGCTCTCCATGGCGGTGGTGTCCTGGCACATCTGCCCTCTGCTAGCCTTCTTCACATGCCTGTACAGTCTGAGCTTTGCAAAGACTGTCTCTTATTGAGTGTTCTCTGTGTCATAAGGCTCTTCAAATGTAATCATCAATTTTTATTGTGATAAGGTCCCTCTGTTAGCATTACCTTTGACTGATACTTACAATCCAGAAGCAGCAATCTTTATCTTTTCAGGGAATGATTTGTTCTTTTCCTGGATCACTGTTTTGGTATCCTACTTCCATGATGTCCTCTCCATTTTGAGGATATGTTCCTCAGAGTGGGAGAAAAAATCCTTTTCTACTTATGTTCCTCACATGATTGCTATAACTGTGTTCTATGGTACTCTTCTTCTCATATATTTGCAAACTATGACCAATACTTCAATAAATAGTGACAAAATGTCCCAGGTCATTTACACCCTAGTGATACCTATCTTGAATCCTCTAATTTAAAGCCTGTGGAAAAGGATGTGAAGGATGCTCTGAAGAGATTCCTGACTAGCCCATGCTATTCTTTCAAACTCATGTAAGTTAATCACAACAACTCTTTATTTAAGGGTTTAAAATTTCTCCAAAAATCCTGATAATAGTTTTACATTCATTTATTTTTATTTGGATAAATCAATGCATTTATATGCCAATTATTCCATATATAGAAATGTATAAAGTGTAAAATTAAAACAAAAATATTTCATAAACAATGATTTGAAAATAAATAAATGCATTCCAGTTAACTATATAGTATGCAATTTCTTAAAAACTAAGATAGTATGATGGTGATAGAGGTATGCAAGTATCATTTCTTGGGTGGTATTTGAGAATCAGATCATGCTTTTTGCCACCTCCATCTTTTATTAAATGTTTAAAGGTTTTGTTATTATTTTTACTTTTTATTACACATTTTTCCATCAATTTACAATCTTTTGGAGGGCCATTTTTATCTTGATCTTAAAGTTTATTTTAAAAGTAAAATTTTATTAAAGTATATCATTCATACATGTGCATGCATATACAATAAATGTATAGTAAAATGTGTGAATTTACATTACAAACATGCATATCATCATGCAAGGTTCACTTACATCTCCCCACCACCAACACCTTCATTGTTGTGAAACATTTATTATTACCATGAAAGAGCATCTTCAAAATATTACTCCTAACCATAGCCCATATCTTGCAATTGGTGTATTTTCCCATAACCAACCCAAATATTAACACCCTATATTCGTATATATATTTGTTATCATTCAGGAGAAAACATTCTCATATTTGTCCTGTTAACCACAGTCCATCTTCCACCTCTGTTGTACAGAATTGCCTTTGTTATAAAACCGTAATATCAAATACACTTCTTCTGGCATTTTTTATTCAGTGTAGTCAGGGAAGAAAATGTTATTAGGAAAGAAATGTTATCTTGCAAGTGGCACAATTTCTCAAGGCGCTGAAAGTCATATGAAAGATCTATGAATGTATGCCATGCTTCCACCATTGGATGGATTGAGGTAGAGTAAGCATGACATGCAAAGTGCAGAAAGATTCCAGTAATAAACTACAGTTATGACATTAGTAGGCAAGTCAGCAATGAGCCAAAACCTGGAACTGTGTCTTAGAGAAGTGAAGTAATTTTTAGCACTGGTCATAAATATATAGAAGAGCTGAAAACAAAAAATGTTAAAAGCTAACTCGAGTATTTCTGGTCTCAAGATACAAAATTAGCCTTAATTTGATTATGTTATCTTTCAAGCATATTATGTTATTGATTTATTTGTTGGACTGTTTGATTTTAATTTATTACAAGCAGGTTTGGCTTTACCATCCAATATATTAGCAATTAGAGAATTATATTTCCCAGTAAAAATGATTCTTTATGCATCAGGCTAGGTGAACAGAATTGGAGCAATAGAGCTAAACTCACCTTGAAATATTGCCAATCCAATATATTTTATTAAGTAAATTAAGGTCAAGATAGAAAACTGAAGCATTTTCTTCTTTTTAATTCTGTTTACATATGAATTTTCTAAACCTAATTTTCTGTCTTCTGCATTAGATTCTTATTGCTGTTGAAATAAATTACCACAAATCTGGTTGCTTAAAACAACTCAGAATATTATCTCACACATCTAGAAGATATAACTCAAAAATGGTTTACTGCACTAACAAAGTCTCAGTAGGCTACATTCCTCATGAGGGTCTATAAGAGAACCTGTTTTCTTGTCTTTTCCAGCATCTGCAGGCTGTCCTTATTCCTTGGCTTGTGGATTCCTTCAAGCCAGTAATCACATTACTCCATACTGCTTTTGTTGTCAATCTTATTCATCTCTGTTGCCCATGCCTCCATCTGTCCTGTGTAAAATCCTTTGTGATTTTACACAGAATTTCTGTCATACCCAGATAACACAGGATAATCACCTCATTTCAATTTCCTTAACTAATTCCATCAGCAAAGTCCATTTTGCCATGAAAGGTAGAGAATTACAGAGAATTATGGACTTGTGTAAGAGCTATAGCTTCTGCTTCAGCTACAGAATTACAGAATTAGGGGTCCCTGTTGCTGCTGTTTCAAGGCTTCCTAATTTCATAGGTGTCCCACAAAGTACATTTTTCATGACTGTGCCTTGCTCTCTTCTTTCCCCTAAATACCAGCACAGATTGTGAGCATTGTTTAGACAGAAGATGCCAAAGATCTTCCTGGACACCCAGATATTCAGAACTTGGGACTGTATGGGATGTAACGTTACATGGGGTTTACTTTGACCAGTATTTCCTCAGGGCTAGCAGATAAATTATTTTATCCACCTTATTTCATTGTAAGCTTGTGCTTTGCTGATGTGACTGGTTGGTTTATTGAGTTGGTTTGTCACTTATAAATGATAGTGTAATGAATATCAGTATGTGTATGTGTATGTGTATGAAATTTTTGAGCCAATTCCTTATTTGTTCATCTTTTATTTAAAGAGGATCCATGTAAAGTTTGATTAGAAAATAACTATAGCTTAGTAATGGGCAATGGGTGAATATTTTGTAAACATTTATGGAATTATTTTATTGATACACTAGTAAATGAGAAAAGTACAAGATATTAGACTAACCTGCCAAAATTATGCCAATAAAGAAATAGTAGGCAGAATTATTAGTCAGTCAAAAGGGGTTCTGATGCAAAATACCAGAAATCTGTTGGCTTTTATAAATGGTATTTATTTGGGGTATGGTCAGACATGGTAAAGAACATACCTATGTGCAACACTAATACAAAATAATAATAATAGGGTGGTGTAGCAGCTTGGTATTATTTATGAATTTCAAAAATAGATATTGTATTATGTTTGTAAATTGGTCTGTTTCTCTGGGTATATTAGATTGTATAGGACAGCATTACAATTGCATAAATCTAGGTGTTTGCATGCATTAAATCCCATCAGTAATATGAGATTAAGAACAGGCAACACTTTCCCAAATTCAGAACTATAATAAGTACCATTTTGCAAATTTAAACTCAATTCTCAGTGACAGAAAGTCCATGCCTTTGATTCATTGAGTATATCATTTTCTTTTGAAAGACTGTGATTTTATACCTCACTATTTTATAGGCATCTCAATACAGGCATACCTCACAGTGATCAATGGTTCAGTTCCAGACCATGGCAATACAGCAAATATTGCAGTAAAACGAGTCATACAACTTTTTGGTTTCCCAATGCATATAAAGATATGCTTACACTATAGTCTGGCAGGTGTGAAATACCATTATATCTAAAAAATGTGCATACCTTAATTAAAATGTGACACAAAGACACAAAGTGAGCACATGCTGGTGGAAAAATGGGACTAGACTTGTCCAATGTAGGGTTGCCACACACCTTCAATCCATAAAAAACACAATATCTGTGAAGTGCAATAAAGTGAAACACAATAAAATCAAGTATGCCTGTACTCTATGGGTGTAAAGACTTTTATAGTACATCAACTATAAAGAAGAAGGTAGCAATTTCATGATTCTACCTTTTTAAAATTCAAATCGAAAGTAAAGGGATTTTAAGTTTCCAAAATGGGGATTTCCACATCCCTTAAATTCTAGATAATTTTGCCTGACGCAGCAAATCCTTCTCTCTGGAATTTCACAGATCCCAAATCCAAATGCCTATATTGCCACAAGCCTCTGAAAAAGGTAGAAGTTTACATCACAATTTCAGTCCTCCTTATTTTAAGAGTAATATAGCCACTCCACTACAGAAGAGTTCCCCACTTTCCTTTCATATTCTCCATTTCCCTAGCCTTATACCATTTTATTGCCTTCTTCCACATTCTACTCTTCTCTTTTCTGAACCTTCATTGTATTTCTTTATCTCCATCAAGAACAGTACAACTTTACTGCCTTTTCCCAAAGAGCATTATTACTCTATGTAGGTTGAGGTTCTTCCAAAAATTATGACCTTGGCTGTCACTCTTTTTTCAAAGCTACTGTCCAGATATGTTTTTTCTTTTCTGCTTATCAAGGCATTTTTACAAACAATAATGATTATCTGAGCAGGAATAGCTTTGTGGACACAGCAGTTGTGATAATAAACTCTTCCTCATTTAGAAAATGAACATGAATATAGTTTAACTAAAATGTAAATATCCAAAGGCCTACTTCTTCAGAATCAATTCTAATCACAAAAATAATTTGACATACAATGGTGAGAAGAGGTTTCTAATAATTTTAAGGCAAAAAATACAGCTTTCCAATATATAGTTCAACAATCTAATAGAATACATTACTGAATGTGAATGGTTATTAATGTTTACTTATTGATCAACAAAAACATATTGATTTAGACATGGACTCATGAGATTTTATCATGTTATTTATAAACTTTTATGAAATATGTAGGAAACATTTATGTTCAGATTAGTAAGCTTTAACCATTGTTTCTGGATCACCAAATAATCAATATGATAGCAAACAAACAGTTGTTTGCTTGCAATGGTATGTTCTCTTCATCTGTAAACACTTTTCTCATTCTTTGATTCCTCATTCCTGCTTTTTTCAATATTTCATCAACATTTTATTGTTGATCAATTGGAAAATACAGATTATAAGCCAGAAAACTAGTGTAGAAAACCAGACAGTACAAACAAGGAAGACTAAAAGTGATTTTGACACTGGGATACCACACTGGATTTAGGCTAGATCTCAGTCACTTTGCCATACCTGAAAGCAAGGGAGGATGAGAAATAGTCTAGTCATGTGTCCAGGAGACAAAGCAAAATATTTGGTAAGTAACAGAACAGCTCTCCAATAAAGTGTGTCAGTACTGTGTGACTTCAACAACTACTTTACCAAGATTAACCTAACTTTCCATCTTATCACTACTAACAATAATAAAATATTAAAGAAATATACAACATTTTTGTTTATCTCTTTTAAAATATTTGAATTTCTTTGTTCACATGGACTTTGCTTATTTACATTTCAAATAAAGACCAGTATTTGAATATTAAAAATATAACAAAATATTTAGTTTAATAAAACAATTTTGCTCTATCAAATTAAGTGTGATTGAATTGTTTGTCTCAATCTTTACCTCTTATATAAGTAGCATATATTCATAAGCAAGATTTTAGGATTCTGAAATCCTTGTACTTTGATGGTGGAACATATACTGATAAAAGTAATCTTGAACATATCTATTAGAAATTGAATGTGTATATTTGTCTGGAATCAGGATCCACTCCTGGATATATTTAATAAAATATTCAATCATGGATCATCAGAGGTAGACACTCAAGTTTATGCATTTTGGTATGTGTAGAACTCAGTAGTTAAGAATTAAACAAATGTTTCTTTTTAAAGAAAGCAATCTATTTAGTGAATGGGGGTAGTTATATAGATTAGATCAATTTAATAACATTACTATAATATTAGTGGAGAAAAGGAAACAGATAATTGGTGTATATAAAGTAAAATTAATACATATAAAAATGTAATTGAATGAAGACTTACATATCATAATGAGATATGTACTAATACATGGACTTTCATTAAAACATGCATTATAGTTATATTATAAAGATGTGGGCCTTTTTAAGAATATATGTCATCCTTCATAGAAGAGGTGGCCTATATATGATGGAGAATTTGATGCTAGTAACACTGAAATCATGAAAATCATTCTCATTGGTTCAAATGTAATGCTGTCCTTTACCACAACTTTTGTGTCCTACAAGTCGATTCTGTCTGTCTTGAGAATTAATTCTGCTTCAGGAAAGTGCAAAGACTTCTCTACTTGTGCCTCCCACCTCCAGGGACTATGATTTTCACTGATTTAAAACCAAAGGTTTTACTTCTTGCGAAAAGATCAAGTGGCTTCTATGTTTTATTCTATGGCGATGCCCATGCTGAATTCTCTCATTTATACTCTTAGGAATAAAGAGGTGAGAATTGGTCTCATTAGAGTCATGCAGAAGAGAGAGGGCTCCAAACAGCTGAAGTGACAATAATGCTGAATATTTGAGATCATCTTTTCTTTCTTTCCTATTTGGGTATTTACTTGGCTGTCTCTAAATACATTAGCATCTTTTAACTAGTTTACATTTTTGTCCAATCATCCTCTACTTGAACATACAAACTCTGGACATTTCCCAAAATATGTTTTTAGAAATCTACATCATACTTAGAATCTTGGAAATGTGTGTCAAACCTGTTGTTTAAATATTTTATATGCTTCTATTTAAATAAATTAGTTTCTAAAGAAATCTATGGATAATTGTAAATACATAGGGTTATTATAAAGATTAATTCAGATATTGATTATAAAATTTTTTTGCAGTACCAATAAATTTTGGCTACTATCATGACAACACTTACATTCTTTTAAAATTTTGTATACTCAAGGCCATTTGTTATGATAATATTCACTGGTCTTTTAAAAATATTCTTAGTTTATCTTATTTATAAACAAATAGCTAAAAAGGAAAAGCAGCACTTTAATATTTGGTCTTAGAGTGAAGCAAAACATTGTAATGGAATTAAGGTATAGAAAAAATTATTTGTGAACATTGAAGAAGAAAATATGGAAAATATTTTAAAGGTTAAAAAATAGAAATATCCTAGCATTACATATAGTTTTATTCATGGTCTTCTTCATTAAATTTAAATGCATGTATGTATTTATTACCTTTTAAATCAAAATGTTTGCCATTTTATTTTTCTCATTTCAGCTTTTGTTTTCCAATCATCCTTAAAATATTTGGTAAATCCTTTGTCATTTAAATTTTTGAGATGAATATTTTCTTGGTACATAAGCAAAATCAACTTATCTTGCAATGTTTTAAAACCTGTCGTTTCGTAAAAACATGAGTTTAAATATCGGCATGTAGTAATATCTCTTTTGTGTCTACATGGTAACTATTTCAAAACCCTACCATTCTGCAATGTGTCAAGATTCAGAAATTAGTATTACTTTGTTCAATTTCAGTATTAAAAAATAGTTCCTTTCTCCTAATTGTTTTTAGTTTGATATAGTCTTAAAAGGAAATACATTCTTCAGTTAAAACCTATACTCAATCAATAAAATTTTAATGGAGTAAATTTATAAACCTAAGAATGGATAATTGTAGCAGTTTGGCATTATTTATAAATTCCAAAAATAGATATTGGATTATGCTTGTAAACTGGTCTGTTCCTCTGGGCATGATTAAATTATGATTAGGGCTTTGATTGGGCCATGTCAGTAGGGTGTTGAGTTCCCGCCCCTTGGTGGGTGGGGACTCAAAGATAAAAGGCATGGCAAAAGACAGAGTTCGAGTTCTGATGCTGAGTTTTAATGCTGGAGCCCTGGGAAATAAGCACACAGAGGAGCTTGGTAGTGAGGAAGGAGAGAAGGCCCTGGGAAAAGACATGAGCTGTTCACCTGATAGTCTACAACTCACTTTGTGGAGAAAAGCAAACCTGAGCCCTGAGAGAAGCAAGCCCCATGAAGAGAGGGACCCAGGAAGCCTGAACTCTTGGCAAATGTCAGCAACCATCTTGCTCTAACACGTGACAACAAACTTTGGTGAGGGAAGTAACTTATGCTTTATGGCCGGGTAAACTGTAAGCCTCTACCCTAAATAAATACACTTTTGTAAATGCCAACAGATTTCTGGTATTTTGCATCAGCATCCCTTTGGCTGACTGATACAATGATGAATCCATAATTTTTTTCAGATATTTTGTAAACTTTCCAATATAAGTTCCTCTATACAATCTGGAATTTCAGTTTTAATTTTCTCTGCTATTTAATGCATATTTTAGAAATTGCATTTTCTTCATTTACAAACAATTTAACTTTTTATCTAAATTTTTACAATGATTATCAGATATATATTTTTGCAATTAAGTGATTTTAATTATTTTAACTTATGTTAAAATTTTCTTGATAGAATTATATCTGTTTGTTTTCTGAAATAATTTATGAGTAAATAAAAAAATGTTCAACATCTGTTTTATGATTTAAAATTTTACCATTTTTCAAAAGTTTATCACTGTTCATTAGGTTATTTAAGTAATTAAAATGTGCCTCATTTTCCTCTACAGTCTGAATTTCTATGTAAATTTTAACTTATCATATATAATACCCAAATTACTTTATTTTGTCTTATTTTTGCTCCGAAATCTATACTCTCAAGAATTTCTATTTATTGTATTCCTTTTTCTTTTGTTTGTAATTAGAGATTTCTTTGATAAGCATTTGTTTTTATACTAATATATTTTGACTAATCTCTCATCTTTTACATACATTGTGCCTTTTCTTTTATTTATAAGTACTTTAAAATTTCTGAGCATTTTTATGAACAGTGCTGGCCTTGCTTTCATTTATGCACATTTCTACAATTTAGATAATGCATCTTTTTTGTTGGTGTTGGCAATATTGGCCAACAGATTCTCTGAGTTTTCAGACAATGATAAGTTCAGGGTTTGCTTAGTTTTAATTGAATACCTATTTTGGAAGGCATTTATCATGTTATTAAATAAGTGTGATATAAAATTTGGAAAATATGAAAATACTTAGCTGTTTGAAGATTCTTATGTATATCAATGCATATCATAAATAGACAAGATATGGAATGAAGTATTATTTAAGACAAAATCCTTTTGTTCATGATGGTCTGTCAAAGTTATATGTACTATAAAACTTGAACTCTTAATAATGTTAAATAAAATAAGACTGGAATACAGCATGTCAAAATGTGGATATTAGTTTTTATTTCAAATGATTGCTGGTATATAATAATGGTAAAAAATGGATTATATTTACTGAGCCTCTATTGAATGTCATACAATAGATTACTCTCAGGTGGGTTCTTGAAATATCTAAAATTTAAGCTCAGTTAATGGAAAGCCATCCTCCTTCCTGTCTAAGAAAATCTTAAGAGGTGCAGGGTGTTGATGATGGGGGATGTGTGGGGAGGAGTGCACCTGGGACATACCTCTAAGGCATATGAATATGTTCATGTGTTCATGGGGCATTGCCTCGGTGGGTAGAAACCCACATTATAAATGAAAGAATATTGTATTCACATCCTTTGGAGTCCTGCTGCATTCTTTAATAGAGTGGCAAGAATTCCCTGAGTATATGGGAAGTGCCTATTGAAGGAGAACAGACCATTATGCCAGGCCCTTGGTATTGATGATTGTACTTATGAACTATTTTTTGTGAAATTGAAATATAACCTAGTGTTATATATTGCCTAACAGTTACCTCCTGAAAGCATCCTTGTTGCTCAAATGTGGCCTTTCTCTAAGCCAGACTCAGCAAATAAATGCACTACCTTATCCCTGGTGTAGGACATGACCCCTGGGTATGAGCCACCCTGGCACCAACTAGCAATTAATCTGGAAAAGACCTTGACTAAAAGGGGGAACTATTATAAACAAATTAGTTCTCCTGGCTAAAAGATTTCAATGAATTGCTCCCTTCATTGGACTCACCCAGGACATTTAACAAAAGATGATAATGAACAACGCCCATCTCAGGAAGCAGAGAAATTCTGCAAATGCAAGCAAGACTGTTCTATTCATCTGTCCCATTGGATCTAAGACCTCTCTCAATCGGAGTCAGGGTGGGCATCACCATCTCAAAATACTCAATATTGAAGAAAGATCATACGTAAGGGGGGATAGTGCTATGGATTAAAACAGACTTACAATTATTCTAGCAATGGAAGAACTTGTAGTATTGATATAAAGTCAGTGGCCACAAGAGTTTCTGAGTGGACGGAATGGGAAGAATAGGTGCAACATGGGGACATTTTGGGTACATTGAAATTATCCTGCATGACATCACAATGACAGATACAGGATATTATACATTTTGTCAAAATCTATAAAAATGTGCAAGGCAAAGTGTAAACTATAATATAAGCTATAATCCTTTGTTAATAGGATCCTTTAATATGTGCTCATCAATTGTAACAAATGTACCACACTAATGAAAGATGTTAATGTGGGGAGTATGAGAGGGGTAGGGGGTGTGGTATGTGGGAATCCCCTATATTTTTGATGTAACATTTACATAATCTAAAGCTTCTTTTAAAAAAATATTTAAAAATGCAATCCTCTACTTTTCTCTATGTAGAGTAAGTTGGACCATGTTGCATTGCTTCACAAAACTTACAAGACATCTCATCACAGTAAAGGCAAAAATCAAAATATTAGAACCTCCAGAGGATCAAGTTGATCTTGCCCTCCTCTTTACTTCTATGAACTCATCCTTTATTATTGCACCTGTCATTCTCAGGCTTCCTTACAATCATTAGTCCTGATGCTGCTTGGACTTTTTCCATTTTTTCTTCTTCCTGAATTTCCCTTTGCCCTTATAACTGCATGAATCTTTCCTCATTCTTTTCTTCATAAGACCATAATTTATTTTTTTATTTTTATTTTTTAATATATATATTTTAAAGATACTTAGATTACACAAATGTTACACAAAAATTATAAGGATTCCCATATGCCCTGCTCCTCACACCTCCCACACTCTCCCACATAAACAACATACCTCGTTAACATGGCACATCCATAGCAATTGATAAACTCATCCAGTGGCATTGTTATTGAGCATGGACTATAGGTCACATTGTAGTTCACACTCTTTCCCACACAACATAGCAGGCTACGGAAAGATATACAATGGTCTATATCTGTCACTGCAATGCCATTCAGGATGATTCCCAACTCCCAAAAAAGCCCCTGCATTACACCTGTCTTTTCCTCCCCCTCCCCCCAGAGCCTCCAGCGGCCACTACCTCCACATCAATGCTATAATTTTTTCCATTGCTAAAATCACAACAAGTCTATAGTAGAACACCAGTAAGTCCACACTAGCCCACAGTTCATTCCCCAATCCTGAGGATTCTGGGATGGTGATGTCCACTCCAACTCTGAGAGGGGGCTTCAATCCCACACAACCAAAGGATGGAACTCTCTTGCTTGCAGTTGTAGGCTCTCTTGTTTCCTTGGTATGGTGGTTTCAATCCTCATTTCTTTTTCAGTTGTCTTGGGTGAGTCCAATTAACTGGAGTTTAGGTGTTGCAACTCTGCTGAAGCTCAGGGCCCAGCCATCACATGGACAGTCCAAAGATTCAAGTCTCCTGGACATATACCTACCCACTCCAGCACCAAGTATAGGTTCAAATGTAAGGGACAGATGAGCCATGTGCATGGAAGCCATTACTGAGTCCAACTGTCACTCAGGAGCACAAACTCCAAAGAAGGACCCACTGGCATGGCATCAAGCTCCAGAGCTATCAGCCCTGACCATAGGACCTGGGTGTCTCTAGAGACCTCAGGACTCCCACTATTTGGCATAGTATCCACTTTGTTAGTCTATGAGATACTACTGAGATGTGCATAAGTTTTACTTCTGGGATGACCTCCCGATCCATCTTGAAGTCTCTCAGCCATATAAACTCATTTGTCCTTATCTTTTCCCCCTTTTATTTGAGGTCTTTTTCCAGTTGCATTGCTAGTTGGTGCTTGGTAGCAATCCCTTGGTGCCAGGGATGTTCATCCCTAGGAGCCATTTCCCACTCTGGGGGGAAGGTAATGCATTTATATGACGAGTTTGGCTCAGAGAGAGGCCACATTTGAGAAACAAGGAGGCTCCCAGCAGGCAACTCTCAGGAACCCCAGAATACTAGGCTAAGTTTCAATATCAAGAGCAAAGGCTCACAAGCATAGTCATTAATATCAAGGGCCCATCAATGGACAAACTTCCTTCACCAGTCATTGCCCCTGCACCTGGGGACAGTTTCTGCTCCTTTAGAGAATGTGACCTAGCTCTCCAGGATGGGAATTCAATATTCTTTCAGTTATTGTGTGATTCTTCACCCACTGTGACAATGCCCCATGAACATTTGAACATATTTATATACCTTATATTTATGTACATGTGAATTTCCTCCCATATATCCCCCATTACTGACACCCCACTCCAATGATTCTCCCCTGCCCCAATTGTAACCCTTCTGTGAAACAAACTTCTTCAAATATGGAGCCAATAAAATTAATAGGAAAATGAAATAATAATGATACGTTTAAATAAAAGAAATAAACTACATAAAAATTTTAAAGAAACTGAAAAGAAAAGAAAATTTAAAATTTGGGATATTAAAAAATAATGAAAAATATTAAAATTTTCTTTGACGTTTTGTCTTTCATCATTGTAATATCTGTTTTTCTGTATGTACAGTAACATTTTCTTCCATTTATTCCCCAGTGTCTTACTTTTTTTCATTTACTCTTCAAAGAAGTTTTAGGTCACAGTAAAGTCACATACAAAATACAGGGGACTCCTATATACCCAACATCCTCACCCTTTTCCCCCTTCCTGTATTAATGCCTTTTTGTATGTGCATGGTACATTTCATCTAAATGCAATCCTGTGAACCCTATCCTCCTTAAGTTTTCCAGTTAGAACTGTAGCTCACACTTAGCTTTAATAATTTTCTAATATTTATCTCTATTAATCCTATCTGCTTATACAGTGGCCACATATTCTCTCACCCTCTTTCAAAGGTGAAACAGTTCACTTGGCCCATCTCTTCTTTTAGTGCTTGTTCCTCCTTGGAATTTCATTTCTTGGATATTTCCAACCTCATAATTGTGATAGGATCAGGAAAACTTATGACTTTTTAGATTAATGATTTTTTAAAATTTGTTAAGGAGGAAGAAATGGTCTTTGAAGATTTCTTCATCCTAAGTCAAATCCTATTCACTGCTATAGCTTCAAATATATCCTTCCTGGAAAACTCCACACTTGCTAAAACAGTATCTTTCTAGAATTGTAGTATTACACCATGAAAATATAATGGAATTGTGAAATCATTGTGGATATAACTGGTCTCATCCATTTATTACTTTTTCTTTATTAGAGAAGTTGTGAGTTTACAGAACAATCATGCAAAAAATAAATGATTCCCACATACTAACCTATTAATAACACCTATTAATAGCAACAGGCCTTGGTGGTGTACAGCTGAAATTTTCTGTTAATACTCCAAGTCTTATTACCTGCCACATGTTCACAAATAGATTAAAAGCTTTCATTATGTCTGGGAAGCTAAGTGCTCATGTTAAAAGTTAAAAGAATTCTTTAATAGCATGAAATACCTGCTGACATTTGGCAGCCCAATTTAAGGGCTCATTGACTTTTCTTTTAAGGGCTTCTTATAGGGG
The DNA here is from genome assembly GCA_029593785.1 of Cabassous unicinctus. NCBI lineage: Eukaryota > Metazoa > Chordata > Mammalia > Cingulata > Chlamyphoridae > Cabassous > Cabassous unicinctus. The sequence continues at coordinate 10,499 of JAQZBX010030124.1, read as the reverse complement.
TTTGGTTATACATCAAAAATTGGAATCCAAATATGGCAAAATCCAGTTATTCCTAGAAATCCTCAGAGCTCCCTCTTAGTGGTCATTACAACCACTTTACATAATGTATCTAGCTCTTCTCTGCCAAGAATTGATTTTCTCCTTTAGACAGCTCATATCCTAAATATTTCATAGTAAGCTTTGAAATTTGGGCTTTTTCTTAGAGATCTATTATGTGTAGTCTGCCAGGAAGTTGAGAATTAAGACAGAATTCTGACCTCCTTGGTGGTAATGCAGTCAGGATATGGTCTACATATTGTTGTAAAATTCCTACTTGAAGTTGAAGCTCTCTTAAATCCATAGCTAGCCTTTCTCTAAATAGAGTCGGAGCATTTTTAAATACCTTTGGAAGCACATGCAGCAATATTGTTGCTTTACATTGGTTTGGGGAACTTCCATTAAAAGCAAATAGTTCTTGGGATTCTGGGCTCAGAGGCTCACAGTAGGAGGCATCTTTTAAGTCCAATACTGTGAAACCACAGAAATTCTCAGATAAGGTGGTTAGTAATGTGTAAGGGTTTGGCACTACTGGGTAAGTGTGTTTTACTATCTGATTAATTGCCTTCAATTCCTGCATCAATCTGTACTTTTATCAAGCTTCTGAGAAGGCAAAATAGGAGTATTTTATGGAGAGTAGCATGGTCAAATTAATAGATATCAGAAAAAAAACACTTTTATTAATGGGTTTATACATTCTATGGCCTCTGTTTTCAATGGATACTGCTATAAATGAGGGCTTTTTGCACATGGGAGAATTTTTTACCATTATTGGTTCAGCAGCTCTGGCTCTCCGTGGCATCCCATCAGCCCTTATTTCTGGCTTTACTTTCAGTAGTATATCTTCGCAACCTCAAGTCGGGTCTCTTCATTTAAGTGTAGTAAGGCAGCTTAAAGATTACATGTTTGTTCAATAGGGATCTTAATGATTATTCTTTCCTAAGGGAATGTTACCTGAGGATTTAGTTTGCTTAACAGATTCCATCCTAATAGCAGCATAGGATATTCAGGCATATAAGGGAAGCTGCAGTTTAAATTACTGTCCCCTATTTAATATTTGAGGGATTGTAGGAAAGAATATGGGCCCCAGAAACCTATGTTCTCTGCATAGCAACAGTCTTTGCAAAGGGAGCATTGCTTTTCATTTAAAATAGAGTAAGTAGCTCTGGTATCTACCAGAAAATCAATAAGTTTCTTTCCCACCATCACAGTTACCTGTGGCTCCTTCTTAGAAATGTTGATGTGAGCAGTGGGGTTGAAAGTTTCCCCTGGGCTCTGTCAGTCCTGTCCCTCCCACTTCCAGTGAGCTAGGGCATTTGATAGGCTGACTTGCAAGCAATTCTTGGTTCTCCCTCCTTTGTGTTGTTAGACACTTTCATACAGTGTTGGACCTTTTTGGTCTTGCTTATTTCAACCAATATGATGTCTTCAATAGCCTGCATGTTGTTACATATATGAGAAATCAATTCCTTTTTATGGTAGAATAAAATCCTTTATTCCTTTTTATGTATACACCACATTTGCTTGTCCATTCAAGTGATGATAGACAATTGGGTTGTTTCCATCTTACAACAATTGTGGTTAGTCCCCCTATGAAAATATCTTCTCAAGTCCTTTATAATCAATTCTGTAAGGTATATACCTGGAAGTGGGGTTGTCTGGTCTTATACTTAGCTTTCTGAGGAACATCTAAACTGTTTTTGGCAGCAGCTGCTTCTGCCACATTTTAAATTCCCAGCAACAATGAACAAGTGTTCTGATTTCTCCACATCATCTCCAACACTTGTTATTTTCCGTTTTTTCTTTTTATTGTAGATATCCTAGTGGGTGTGAAATGGGATCTCATTGTACTTTTGATTTGCATTTACCTAATGGTAATGATGCTGTGCATCTTTTCCTGTGTTTATTGATGATTTATCTATTTTGGGTGAAAAACCTATTTTAATTTTGCCTCTTTTCAAATTTGGATTATATATTAGTCAGCCAAAGGGGTGCTGATACAAAGTACCAGAAATCTGTTGGCTTTTATAAGAGATATTTATTTGGGGTTGAAGCTTAAAGTTACAAGGCCCTAAAGCATACAACTCAAGGTTGCTTTCTCACCAAAGTCTATTGCCACATGTGGAACCAAGATGGCAGGTGATTGCTGTCTGTTCTCTAGGGCCTACTTCTTCTTAAGGTTCCATGAACCTGGCTTCTTCCAATCCCAGCTATAGACTGGCATAGTGCTTTCTCTCATGGCTTTCTAAATCAGTCTGGCATAGGGCTCATTTCTTTCCAGGCCTTATCAGCTGCTCAGCTGCTAACTATCAATTGGATGGCTCCTCATTCTTCTCAGGGCTACAGCATCATAGTTCTCTCCTCTGCCATGTCTATGGAATTCTCTCTCTTCCCATATGTCTTCTTGAGTGAGTGTCCTTTTATATCAACCCAGGAAGGGGATGGAGATTCAACCCTGAGTCATACCTTATTGATGTGGTTGAATCCAAGCCCTAATCTTAACATAATTTAATCAAAGATATCTCAGCTGAACCTAATACAATCAAAGGTTATCACACCCAGAGGAACAGGCAGGTTTAGAAACATAATTTTTCTCTTTTTTGTAAATTCATAAATAATATCAAACTGCCCCAGATTGTATATATTTTTGTTATAAATATGCAAGATTTTCTTTATATATTTTGGATAATGAATGCTTATCAGATACAAATTTTCAAATATATTTTTGCCATTCTGCAGGCTTTGTTTTTACCTTCTTGATAAAGAATCCTGGTGCAAAATTCTTTTAAAAATATTTTTGAAATCCCAATTATCTAATTTTTAAAAATTTGCCTCTGATTTTGGTGTACCTGCTAAAGAATTATTGTCTGACACAATATCCTACAGAGGTGTCCTTATGCTTTCCTTTAGAAGTTTTTTCTTAGTTTCCTATTTGCTAAAGCAAATACCATAAAATGGCTTGGGTTAAATCATTGATTAACCACTTCTTGTGATTTTCTTTATCGCTAAATTTTGATTACTGATTTGATCTCTTTCATGGTTTTGGTCTTTTGAGATCCTCTTTTTCCTCTTGAGTCAGTGTAGGTATTTTATATATTTCTATAAATTTATCCATTTTTTCTAGTTTACTTAATTTTGGGGGCACAATTGATGTTAGTGTCCTCATATACTCCATTTTATTTCTGTGTCATTAAATAATTACCCATATGGTTACCTTCATCATAAATCTGGAATCCTTTATACTGTTTTGATCCACTGCCTTGTGTCTTTTCCTATCCATCTGAAAAATTCCCTGTACCATTGCTTGTAGGACATGTCAGGCAGTTATGAACTCCTTCAGCTTTTGTTTATCTGGGAATATCTTAATCTAGCCCTTATTTTTTTACCGGTTATTTTAATACAGTCTTGCTGGATATAAAATTCTCTTTGAGATAGTTTTCTTTCAGCAGTTAATTATTTTATCTCACTGCTCTAATACCTCTATGGTTTTTGCTGAAAATCAGCATTTAATTTTTATTGTGATTGTCTTTTACATAACATGTTGCTTTTCTCTTGCAACATTCAGAATACTCACCTGGTTTTTTCATTCTACAGTTTTACTGTCTGGACATGGTTCTCCTTAAGATTATCCTGTTTGTAGTTCCTGGTCTTCCTTAATGTGTGCACATGACTTTCAATCTAATAGTATAGTTTTTTGCCATTTTTTCTTACAATATTCCTCTGGAACCTTTCTCTCTTTTTTTAGTCTTAGACACTTTTAAAGACCATATTGTCATTTTGAGGATGTCCCACATGTCTCTAACCTCAGTTCACAATTTTTCCCCAATTTTTCCTTTCTGTTTTTATTCTGGATCTTCAACAACCTAATTTTAGTATAAGATGTTATATATTGGATTCCCACCAACAGAGATTGAACAAAAGAATAACCATAAAAATTTTGTGAATTATTCTTTCTTTGATTAATTCTTCCATTACTTAAAGTACACTTAATGATCATAAAATCTGCTATCAATGCTGGGAATAAAACTCAGTAAGAGCAGACTCTATTGAGGTAGATTGACATAAACCATCTTAAACCCTAAGGTCATCTATTGTGAAATAAACTGATGATGGCTTTTTGCTCTCCAAATAAGCTTTTCATAGAATCACTGAATTTTTGATGAATTGGAAAATTGCATATTACAAAGTTCATCAAATATATACTATTTTGTCATTCATTGATCCAAACCATCATATTCTCACCTAAAATTCTACAGTGTGAGCAATTTCTTTTGAACCATCTGTTTCTAAAACTAAATGTAACTTGATTTCATTATCATTAATTAATGAAGGATTCACAAGAATGGATTTCAGCTAGTTCTATATAGAGGAAGTAAGCTTTTGGTCATAATATAATAAAATCTTCACTCATCTCAGCAAAGATTTTTACTTTCTTTTTTCATATTGCTTTTAATATAATAAAAACCACTACATTAAATAATAAACAAGTTGCACAAACATTGTTGTGGATGAATACAACAATACATATGCTGTGTTAATGAATTAGTAGGTACTCCCAAACCTGACTGGAGAAATTCTACCATGTTTTCCTTGTGATGCATCTAAAACTTTTGTTCATCAGCTGGTGCACATTCTTAGAAAGAAGTTTGTTATGCTACACCAATGCAAAATGCATGAAGTTGTGGGGTTTACAAAAGGCTATTTTAACATAGGTAAAGGTGTATCATAAATATTTAATAATAAAAGAAGGACAGTACAGAAAATTCAGTATGATAAAAGTATATAGGCACTTAAGCATAAGTATAAATAAGTTTTATATGCACAAAGTAAAATACTTGGAAGAAAGTGCATCTTAAGAATGAAAATATTTATGAATGATTTTCATTTTTGTCTTTGAATTTTGTTGTATAATAATTTTGAGGTAATAAACAATATTCAATTTTATGATAGTGTATACTTTTAAATATAAAACTATTTCATTGTATAAAATGTGCTATTACAGCCCGGTCATTAATGATTTGGCTTTTCAGTTTCAGATTAATTTAGCATTTCTCTATAAATACATACACTTTTATCCATTCATAATTTAGCATATCACAAAAGTATACAAAAAATGCTGCCCAAGTTTATGTGACTTCTTAGGGGAAGGCAATTTTCTGTTTATGTTACAAAACTGACTCAGATGCATTCATCCTTGAACTTTTATCCTTGGCATCATGTCAGGCAATCTTCCTTGGAAATTGGTCCCAGATATGACCAAATGTTTGATTATCAGTGATCCTCAATAGAAGAGGTGCCCTAGCATTATCAGGGTGAAAGGCAATGGGTACTGTTTATGTTCACAGCAGTTTGCTGGTATACATCTCAGACAAAATTTCCAGGTGAACTTTCTATTTAACCAAGACATGAAGATAAATTTTAGGTTGAGTTATTTTACCTTAAAAAAATTCTCCACAAAAAATTAAACTTATCTCAAAGGAAACAAATATTACATTATAGAAATTTCAGATTCCTTAAATGGTTTATATTTTTTATTTGTGAAAATAACTTATAATTGACAAATATTTAGATAAGTAATGCCAGAGGAAGTTTTGCAACAACTTTGACTTATGATAAGGATTAATTTCAAAGTTAGAGATTTTTAGTTTATCTAAAAAATGGGGATATTATTAGAAAGATATGCATATCTTTATACTTATTATGTAGGCCTTACTTAAGTCATGCCAGGATTTATAGAAATAGAAGTATAGAATTTATGGAATCAAATCATGAAACAATGTGTATATATTGAAAATATAATTTTTGGAAGAAAATTGATTAAATAATCTGTTAAATAATATCTGAACAGTAATAGTAATGTGTGCTTTATAATAATAGTACACATAAAGTTTTAATTTCTATATTATTTGTACTAAATAATATTAGATAAAAAGAACAGCAAATGATACATTAAAACTCTCTATAATTGTTTATTCTATAAGTACTATTTTTTAAAATTTCCTGAAATTAAATATAAGTAAGACTAGAGTGTTATGAATATGATCTGTGGACTCAAACAATATTGGTAGAATTACAGAGCCAACAATACTTAATGGTTTTGACTCTGAGTAAGTTACTTAACTTTCCATACCTTTTTACTCTTCTAAGAATGTGTACAATAGTAACAGCTATAGTATAATATCTGGATAAATGTGGAAGTGAAGAAAAGTATTCATATCAATGTTATGTTCATTTTATTTATGGAACATATATATATTAGTGTATCTGTGTTTCTCTTATATAATATCCAAATGTTAATTTTACCTAAACTATAATTGGCAAACTAAGATTTTTTCAGTCATATTTTGCAAATTACTTTTTATTATGAATTTCTAGAATCAAGCTGATTTTTTTGGAAGTCATTTATGCTCAGTATCACCTTTGATTTCTCAACAGTTTTCATTAGTAGAAAGCTATGGATAGTAGGAATAGCACAAATGTGCCTGACTTGGTCCTTATGGGATTGATAGACTCTGAAGTTATCCGGCAGATCCTCTTTATATTTTTTCTCCTGGTATACCTTATTACCTTGCTGGAAAATACAGGGATGATTCTGACTATTTGCCTCAGTTTCCAGCTTCACACCCCCATGTATATTTTCCTGAGTCACCTGTCATTCTTTGACCTCAATTACTCAACGGTCATCACACCTAAAACCTTGGAGAGCTTACTGACTTGCAACAGCTCTAGTTCATTCATTAGCTGCTTCACCCAGATGTTTTTCTTTCTATTTTTGGCTGTCACTGAATTTTTCTTTCTCTCTTTAATGACCCATGCAATCCTCTTCACTACCCAGTATTTATGTCTATGAGGCTCTGCTGTACTCTCATTACTAGGTCTTACATGATTGGATTCACTGAATCATTAATCAACCTTCTTTGCATGAACAGTTACATTTCTGTAACTCCAATATAGTCTATCACTTTTACTGTGACACAACCCCAATTTTAGCCCTGTCCTGAACTGACATTCATGATGCTGAAGTCACAATAATCATTGTCAGTAGTTTAATCATAATGGTATTTATTATCACTATATTTTGTCCTACAGGTCCATTCTATCTACTATCCTGAAAATTAATTCCACTTCTGGAAGACACAAAGCCTTCTCTACTTGTGGCCCCCATCTCCTGGTAGTCACCATCTATTATGGCTGTATGGTTTTTACTTATTTAAGACCAAAGAGATCCTACTCCTTGGGAAATGATAAAGTGGCTTCTGTGTTTTATACTATGGTGATCCCCATGCTGTATCCACTCATTTACAGTCTTAGGAACAAAGAAGTGAATCATGCTTTCATTAGAGTCATGCAGAAGAGAGAGGTTTTCAAGCAACAGAAATGACGATAACGTTGAATATTTAAGTGCATCTTTTGCATTATATTTGCGTATTTATTTGGTCTCTCTCTAAACATGGTAATTTCTTTGCATTTTTTGTTGAGGCATATTATATTAGACCACGCATGATTGGAATATTTCCAAAACAAGTTTTCAGAAATCTGTTAGTAATTGGAAGCCATAAAATCTGTGTTAATCTTGTGGTTTAGGTATATGTGATTTTTAGGGCAACTAATTTGTAAAAAAAAAAAAAGAAAAGAAAGAGATGTTGTTCTTTAAATTGTGCCATAAAAATCCCCATGTGTTTTCCAATTCCAGAGAATTTTATTATGGAGAGGTTTTCCAGAAATTATTCCATTTATTCTGTAGAGAAGAAATATAGAATAGTGTTAAAGAGTGCTGCTTCGTACTGAAAAATACAAACTTTAGAAATTAGATCTCCAAATTTTTAGCTCTATATTCTTTGGTAAGTCACCAGAAAACAAATAGAATTTGATGCAGTACTAATACATTTTGACTATGATCATTAGAATGCTTACATTCTTGCAAAATTTTGAATGCACAGTATCTTTTGTCATGAAAATGATAACTGGTGTTTTTGGCTAATATTACTCATAAACAAACAAACAGCAAAAAAGGAAAAAGAGCACTTCAATATTTGGTCTCAAAGCAAAGTAAAATCTTTTGAAATAATTAAGTCATTGAAAAAAATATATGTGAACATTGAAGAAAATTTGAAATATATTTTCAATTTTTTTAAAAAGTAGAAATATCACAATCATTTCAAAGAGTTTTATTTATGGTCATCTAGTCAAATCTTATGTATGAAATATAAAAATATTTCCATTATTCTTAATAGGAGCCCAGTACATTTTAAGCATTAACTACGTAAATGGACCTCTACACAGTATGGAATTGCAGTTTTAATTTCCTCTACTAAACAGTGTAAATATAAGAAAATATTTTTTCTTCAGTTTCCTATATTTATTATTTATTTAAACTTAAGCAATGGTTATTAGACATATTTTTTGCCTTCATGCTATTTTTTTCTCTTAATTTATATTTAAGTTTCCTTGTAGAATTGTCTTTGCCATTTTCTTAAATGATTTTTGAAATATTAAAGCTCAACCTCTGTTTTAGGATTAAATTTTAGTGAATTCTCACAAGTTCTTCACTGTTAATTAATGTATTCAAATAAGTAAAATATACAGTACTTTCCTCTACATTGTGAATTCATTTAAAATTTTTAACTTATATGTAATATCTATTTAAATTACTATATAAATATTTATTTTTGTTCTGATCTCTATGTTTTCTAGAATGTACATTTATTACAATTCCCCTATGTTTTGTTTACAAATAGTTGTCTTTGTTAAGCATTTATTACTTTTCATAATAATCTTTATTTTGAAGAAATTTTAGTTTACAGAAAAGTTACATCAAAAGGATCAGGAAATCCCATATACCCCACCCTCTCCCCCCTCACATTTTCCTCTGTTAATAATGTCTTACATTATTGTGGTACATTTGTTACAATTGAACAAATACTGAAGCACTGTAAATGAATGTAATATGAACTTTGAACAATATATAAACACTGGATTATGTACATTGTGCCTCTATTCCCTGTTTATATCAGTTCTTATTATATGCAAGATGGGGTCTGAAGTATTTTTAAGACAAAATCTTTTTGTTTATGGCAGTATGTCAAAATTATACAAATTGTATATTTGAACTATTTAAAAAACAATAAGGAGAGTAAGACGACTGAGCATGACAAAATACGAGCAATAAACCTGAATGGCAATGATTAATGTTCTATAATAATAGAGAAAGATAGATTTATTTTTTACTGAGCACTTACTGAGTGCCAGACAATACTCAAAGGGTTAAGTAATTTAATTAACATAGATTATCTTCATGAGATAATTCTCAGGTAGATACAGGCAATATCAAAAATTTAATCAGCACTCATAATTAAAAACTATCCTCCTGCTTGTTCAGGCAAAGTCTTAAGAGTCATACTGGAATTTTCTATAAGTCACACACCTGACATGAAGTCCATCAGCATATTATATTGATTCTCTGTGAAGAATATATTTGGTGTGTGACTATTTATCAACATCTCCTCTGCCAACACCTTGTCCCAAAGAATGGTCAAATCAATCTTTTGATTATTGACACAATCTTCTACATTGTTTCTTTCTTTTCTGTCTTATCCTCCTTAAGTCTAAATTCAAGATGAGGGCCTTTGGTAACCTAACAAGGTAGATTGTATCCGATCACTTCTCTTCACAAAACACACAAGACTTACCATAAAATTAGGAGTCAAAATCCAATTTTTTTCAAGAACATACATTTCCAACAGGATCTTGCCCCTACACTTTACATCTATGAAATCATTCTTTTCATTGCATCTATCACACTAATTTTGGAGCAGTCACAATGACTTCCTCGCCATTCCCTAAACACACTAGTTCTGATGCTTCCTCGAATAATTCCAATATTTCTTCTTCCGGAATTTCCCTTTCATGGACTTTTTTCATTCTCTTCCTAATAAGACCATCTTTTAACATCCTATTAAAAATCAAACCTGCCCCATCACTAATCAATGCTGCACTTGTTTTCTCTAGCAGTTATCATTTTCTAACACTACATATATTTTGCTTATGTCTTTTGTTTACTCTCTGTTTTCCACAGGCTGAAACACCATGAGCACAAGATGTTTTCCAATAATGTCAATTCTGTATTCCAAACACCTAGAATAGTGCCTCAATAAAGGTATTACAATGGCTGAATTTTACAAATGTTTAAACTATGATGCAGTGTGGATGCATAGCTTGTTCATGGTCAAGCAACAGGCTATAGGAGAAGCTAAAATTTGGACTCACACATCTGACATTAGAGTTCATCTTAATCATCACTTTGTCACATAACATTTTTACTAATAATTATATTACCCTTATCAGAGTTGAAAACATATAATACATTACTTTATTATTTTAAAAAGTATTAACACAACAAAAAGAAAGTAAAAAAAGTATTAACAAATACAGGGAATTTTTTTTTTTTTTTTACAGAAACCACA
>JAQZBX010030123.1:10248-27056 GCA_029593785.1 Cabassous unicinctus | reverse complement strand
ATCTGTCGCTGCTTTCACTTACATTAAAATGCATTGTTTTCTGGCTTTCATCCTGTGAAAGTCAGGATTTTTGAAGGCTGAAATAGTGTTTTCGTAGCAGATATTAGAATCACTTTGCTAAAAAAGAATTACACATTTCAGTTCTCAACTTTGCAAACTGTTGTCATCTGCTCGCTACTGAACAAGAATGAATGGTTTGTATCTAATGTCTCCAGTGCCTGGACCAGTGCCTGGCACATAGAAGGACTTCTGTAAACTTTGGGTAAATAAATAAAACAGTAAAAAAAAGAATGAATTACAAATGAACAGACTATTATATGTGAATATAGAAATTATTAAAAAGTTCATATCCCAAAAGTTAATTTAAAAAAAAGTCTCAACCAAGGCTTATTTGACTTTACCTTTACCAGTGTTTAAATCTTCGATATTTGGCTCTACAGTATATGTTCTATGGTGTTTTCATAAAAATTAAATAATGTGACCTAAGAATGGCATCTAGTAGAGGTTAAAATGCTTTTACATTTTTCCAACTCCTCCACTCCCATTACTATAATTCTACTTCCTCTTAATATATAGAATATTTTGTGTTGGGACAGTCTAAAGTTGATTCTTCCAAAATGGCAAATTTTCAAAAGCTTAAGAATTCCCCTTTATGTAGTAAAAATAAAAACATACAGGAAGAAAATACAGGAGAAAAATGTCAAAATGTCTGATATCACATTATTTTGTAATTATGCATGGTCCAATGTTGAAAATATTTTTAGTTAATGCTTGTCAGAAAGTTCTCATTTTTAATGTGATTGTCAAAGGAAGCATTGTTAAATTTGTTTCCATTTAAATGCTAATTTTTATATTAAAATATAAAAATGTTTACCATTTTTTGTGCACTTACTCTATGCCAGTATTATAGTATTTTGTATGCATTATATTTAAGGTTCACAAAAGCCCCGTGATATTTACTCTTCTTTTAAATATTTATTCAATGTCTATTATATACCACCTACTTTTCTAAACACTGGATTCAACAAGAAAAAATAACAAATGAAAATTCCTGGTTTCATGAAGATTAATTCTAGAAGTAGGGTACAGACTATAAGCAAAACAAACATATAGAATTTAAGACAACTATTGTTTTAGAAAAAAATAAAACTAAGGAAAGGAGATAGGGGATTTGGCGGGGTTGGGGGGATTTGGTGATTTGCAAATTACAGTTACCAAGGAAAGCCTCATTGGAAAGACGACATTTGAATGAGTAAAGACCTAAAATTTGCAATTGTATATTGATCTCTATCTTTATTCAGGTAAGGCATTCTTTTAACATTAATTGTAAACTCCATAGGAGAAGAGATTATCTGATTCTTTTCTCCACTGTATATACAGTGCCTAGTAGATATAATGACTATGAAATAATTGCAGGATTTAATTATAATTAAATATACAGGAATATAATAACAATGAAATAAGTCAATATACTGAAATCCTTTTAAAATAGTACTTCATGTGTACCCATTATACAAGATTATCACTGCTCCTATATTAGGCTTTTATTCTATGTAGTTGTCACATGCCAAACTATAATCCATCAAGCTGGGAAAATGTTTTCTGTTCATCCTTGAATCTCTTGGTTCTAGCATCGTTCTTGGTGGCTACTACACTCTCATAAACTTATCAAATATAATATCATGGACAAAGATTTATGTAATGTATGATAATCCTTACAATTATTGAACCATGTTACAATTTGTACTGCATTCTATCAAAACAATGCTATTTTTTCATCAACCAACAGCCAAATCTTTGAGATTATATTAAAAAGACAATGTGAATTAGTTTTAGAAGAAGGTTAAGTTGAGGCTGCTTCCATTTTCTCACAATAAAACAAATGAGGTAACTCCGAGTTGTAAAGATGGCCTGCTGGTCCAGAAAGGAGGAGGCTCGGGATGGCCCCAGCTCAGCTCCTGAAAATTTTTAATAATGTCCTTTTTTGGATCTCAGATGTCACTTCTAAAAAGTTGGGGAAGGTCTGACAGAATATGTAGGATTTTGAATGATCCCTGAAACTTATTCCAGTTCAAAATTTCTATGATTCTAAATATACTGTCCTTTGAAATTCTTGGAAATATTGTCATTTGAAATATGATATTGGTAATGTAACAACCCAACAAATATTCATGGAAGAGCCTTTTTCCCCTTTCTATGTGGACCCCATGGATTTAGAGTCACTTTTAAGTGTAGTATTTGGATTTTGGAACAAATAGTGCATTGTTTTTTGGAACAAAAAATTTTTATTATACGAACTTTGAGCATTTGTAGACAAAAACATACGCACTTAAAAACTGAAATGACCTTCAGGCCTATTGGCTTTGTAGTTACATCAAGGATAAATTCAAAGACATCAGTTATTCACTAAAATAGCAGACTCTAGAGTCATCAAAGGCAAAAAGAACTACATCATGGTTAGTCAGTATCCACCACAGTTTTTCAGCCTCACCGCATTGACATTTGGTTGTGGGGCTGTCCTTTGTATTGTAGGATATTTAACGGCATCTCTGGTCTCTACCACATCATGACAGTAGCACCCTCCAACTTGTGACAATCAAAGTGTCAGTGCTAAATGTCCCCTTGGGGTCAAAGTCATCCATGGGTGAGAACCACTGGTATAGACAGAAGGACTACTTGAAAAGAAGCCCCCTAGTCATCCTCCCATTAACCCACAAAAGTGAGTAGAACATGTCCTCACAAGAATGATAAAAAAAAACAATTGCAGGTATGTTGATGAAATGAGCTCAGTACTAGTATCCTAGGGTAACTGAGCCATATTTATTTGAGTAAATACATTGTTGCAGCCTGTATCTGAGATATAATGGGAAGTCCAGCGAGGTTAGTATATTTGCTGGTTATACAACTAGTTAAGATTATTTACATAGTGTGTGAAAATTCACACAGTCTTTCTAGATTAAAAATTAAAACCAAAATTTTAAATTTGAAAAATTAAGTTCCTGAAGTACTTTTTGAGTAATTTAAGCAATTAGTGAAAGTCTTTCTTTTACCCTTTAGAAATTAAAAATGTCACTGTTCCTACATACTAAAATCTCTGTGCACTAAAATATTTAAAGGATTTAATTGCTGTCACATAAATCGACAATTGGCAAATAATCAGATGCCAACATGTTGTCTTAAATATAAATAGAATTTTGAAAGAATTTCATTTTCTTTTCCTCTTCCAAGTTTCCCTGTCCCCAAAGAAGTTAGAAAGGGTGTGGACAGAAGGCAGTGAAGAGATGCAGCAATCTGAAATTTTAAAAGGATTATATAAATATAGTTATGACACCACTCTAGGATTCCCTGATACATCTTTCATCTTCCCTTTAGGCCATGAATGAAGAAAAGCTGAAAACTTACATTGGAAACTGAGCCTGATTTTTAACTCAAAACCATGAACTGTGCAGAATTTTTCCTCATTATATGGCACAGGGAGCCAGATTGAAGAAAATATGCCCAGGTTTTGTTTCATGTAACTGAGGACTCCCTCTCCAAAAAGGAAGAAAGGAGCTATGCAGTATTTATAAAATCTTCCCTCAAATTAGAAACCCAGATATATATTATCTAGAAACTGTTAACCATCACTCTATAATATTTACAATTATATTAGTCAGCCAAAGGAATTCTGATGCAAAGTACCAGAAATCTGTTGGCTTTTATAAAAGGTATTTGTTTGGGGTAAAAGCTTACAGTTACAAGGCCCTAAAGAGTCCAACTCAAGGTTAGTTCCTTACCAAACTCTGTTGCCGTGTGTTGAAGCAAGATGGCGGGCGATATCTGTGAGGGTTCAGTTTTCTACTTCTCTCTTAAGGCTCCATGGGTCCAGCTTCTTCTGATCTCAGCTGTAGGCTGGTATTAGGCTTGTCTCTCTTCCCAGAGCTCATTTCTTTCCAGGCTCACCTGTTCTGTTCTTTTCATAAGGTCAGCTGTAATCTATCAGGCCAATGGTGCATTTCTCTTCCCGGGCCCTCTACCATGTCTTTGGAGCTGTCTCTCTTCCTCTGTGTATCTTCTCTGTGTATCTACTTCTTCTGTGTTCTTGATTGAGTGTCCATTAATACAGCCCACCAAGGGAGCCGGGACTCAGACCTGAGTCATGACCTACTGATGTGGTTGAATCAAAGCCTTAATCTTGATTTAATCAAGTAAATGTAAAGCCTTTGAATTTAAATCAATCAAAGGGTATCACGCCCAGAGGAACAGACCAGTTTACAAACATAATCAATATCTCTTTTTGGAATTCATAAATAAGATCAAACTGCCACAATGATGATCTTATGGCAGCCAGAATACTACCTACTTCCTTGCCCCTGCCATCTTTCTTTGTTTATACAGAGGCAGCAATCTCATGCAAAAAAATTGGATAGGAATTGTTTGTTAAACGTGTTAGAGGTGTTCGTGCACCAGCAGTAGTATGTGGACTCCTGGGAGGTACAATTGTCACAAGAAAAACTTTCTAAAGGGAGCCAGAAAACAGAAGAATCTTGGTAGGGGTGTACGCTGGGAACCACTAGCAAACGTCGAATGGTATGTTATAACATGTACTCTGAGATGTGAAGGGAAAAAATGAGGAAAAGTAGAATATAAAGTAAATAGAAGAAAATCACAAGAATGCAATTGATATGTGTGGAGAACAGAAAATTAAGAATCTCTATAAAGATCACTAGTGGTTAAAGAAAAGAGTTAGACACACGGAAAAGAAATACAGAAAAATATTGATACAAGGCAACTTTCTTGAGCTGAAAAGCAGGCAAAAACCACTACAATAATCAATGAATGGTAAGAACAGATAAAGTGTGAACAACAGTAAAGAAAAATATAAAAAATAAACTAGCATCAGGCAGAGGGGAAAATTGCCTACTTGGCAATCAAGATATTATAATTTTCCTCTTAAACACCAAATGCCAAAATAAAATGGAACAAGGCCTGCCAATATTTGAGGGAGAACATGTGACTAAAGAATGTTTTAACCAGCAAGGCATGTTTCATCTAATAAGCTGAAACAGAAATTCATGAAAAATATTCCACTTACGACCTTTCCTGAAAATATTACTTGGAGAAGTAATTTCAATTCACTATGGCATGAATTGAAGCTAAAAGTTCAAGAATAGAAAAATCATTATATAAAAGACTATTAGTAAGTATGGAAACCAATTAAACATAGATATAAGTCTAAAGAAATGTATTTACAAAACTAGATTCAGACATCAAAAATATTCTCCAAACACAAGATATATCAAGTAAAACATAATGATGTAGTATAACATGATTTCTATTTTAAAAAACAGATTTTTAAAGATAAAATGTTGGGGAATAAAAAGAATAACTTTGTTTAGAGAAACAATTAAGCTAAACAAATAGAGAAACATAGGTTAAAATGGTTGCAAAGAGAATAGCCAGTAGTATAGCCAAAATTAATAAATAGCCTCCAAAATACTAGTTAATAATGTTTCAATATTAAATTTTTAAGTGGAAAAAAAGCAAGCATTCAGTTAACACATTATGGGAAAAGTAGAACAGTTGGAAAATAATAAAAATAAAAGCAGAAAATAAGAAATTAGAAGACAGGAAAAGGATATAAATTATACTATTCAATTGTATAATTCTTTAAAATGCTAATTCTTTTAAAATGAGCAAAAAATAAATATTTTCCAAGTCTATTCAAGAAAGTAAACGAAATTACAAATACAGTTATGGAGAAGAGTATTTTCTATTTCAGAGAAATAGACCCTATATACAATGCATTTACTAGTTTAATAATAGGCATATGAACATAATTGCACATTATGCCAAAGTAGTATTGATATCAAAAATACAAGGATGGCTTACTATTAATTCATGTACTATCATACCTCATCACACCAATTGGTCAAAGAAGAAATATATCATTTTTATTTATACTAACCTGATATTTAATACAATCTAACATCCATTTATAGAAAAAATATATTTTAATAATCCAAAAATTGAATTTTAAAACATCCACTTCAAAACACCACCCAAAATTTTAATCTCAGACTAATGCAAGGATTAAATCTTTTTTTAAAAAATGGAGAGTAAACAAGGATGCTTATTCTTAAAATCAAGTTATAAGCATAGTTATTTAATATATACAATAACTACAATACATTGTATACTTATAACTTTCCAGGTTCTTACCCAAGGCAATTGCATAAGTTATCCCTAATCTTTATATCAATCTATGAAGATAAGATTATTTCCCCAATTTTAGTGAAGGTAAATTAAAGTTTTGACAGGTATATAACTTTGTAAACAATACTCAGCTAGTGAATATTAGAACTGGGATTGAAACCAGGTCTGTCTAAATCCAAAGCAGTACTTTTGACCACTTGTTTTGGATTTCCTTGTTCTAGATATTCTAAGTATTAAAGTAAGACAAAAGGAAAAAATAAGAGACCAATATGGAAAGTAAGGAACCAAATTATTGTTATTTGCAGATAATAGGACTATTGCATAAAAAGCCAAGGAAGCCAATTGAAAATTATTAATGGAAAAAGAGAATTCAGTAAGTTGTTCAGATACAAAAAAAATGTGAACATTACATTGGTAGCATTTGAAGATATAAAAATAGTACCTTTATAATAGCATTAAAAAATACAAAATTCACACCTATAAAATAAGGAACATCTATGTGGAGAAATCTATAATACATTATTGGTAAAAACTTTTAAAAGGTCTAGATAAATGAAGAAACATTCTTCTTGAATGAAAGTCAAATTATTGTAGAGATATTAAGTCCTCCCTCAATTTGATAAAACATATATCAATTCACTTATAAGAACAAATGGAGGGAGGAAGGAACAGATGAATGTATAGCTCAGTGAACTCTAGGGAGGCCAAGGATTGTGATTGAGAATACAATTGTGAGAGTGTTCTTTCAGTATGTATGGCAGGGGAGCATTACTGGTGCAGGGTGTCAGTGGTGGGGGGATGTGTGAGGAAGGGGTGTACCTGGGGCATGCTTCTATGGGATATGAATGTGTTTGTCTTGTCACAGGGTGTTTTCTCAGTGGGTGGAGACCCAAACAGTAACCAACAAAATAGTAAACCCCCATTCTGGCGAGTCCTCCTACTTTCTCATATAGAATGGCAAAAATCTCTGGATTATATAGGCAGTGCCTAATAAAAGAAAACAGGCCAGTATGCCAAGCCTTCGATTCCCATATTTGTACTAATGGATCTTATTCCTGTGAAACTGAAACTTAGCCTATTAGTAGCTAATGCCTAAGAGTTACCTCCTGGAAACCTCCTTGTTACTCAAATGTAGCCTATCTCTAAGGCAAGCTCAGCAAATAAACTCACTACCTTCCCCCCAATGTAGGACATGACTCCCAGGGATGAGTCTCCCTGGCACTGAGGGATTACTACCAAGTGCCAACCAGCAATGCATTTGGAAAAAGACCTTGACAAAAAGGGGGAAACAATAAATACAAAAGAAGTTTTATGGCTAAGAGATTTCAAATTGAGTCAGGAGGTCATTTCAAAGGTTATGTTTATGCAGGTCTCAGGCAGATCTCACTAACTGCTGCAATAAACAAAGCTTCAAAAAGGGTGCTCCTGAGGGTTCTAGCGATGTCCAGACACTATGAGCAAGGCATGCAATCCCAAGAAACCAGCACCCCATCACTGGGCCTCTTCTTCAAAAATGATCCATTTCCCTAATATAACAGAGTTAGGTTCATTTATACTTTCCCTTCTCATGATTCTTCTAATTCTTTTATTTGAACCTATAATTAGCACTATACCCATTAAATATATGTCCAAGACTTAAATTTTTGTCCTGTTCATATGCTGGCTGAGCCATGAATCTCAACACAGTTGCAGCCAACACCTATTCTCTAGTTCTTCAGACTCACCCAAGACAATTAACAAAATGGTGATGGACAAGTCCCATCCCACAAAACAAAGAGTATCTACAACTGCAAACAGAACAGATCCTTTCATCTGCCCCATAAGATCCAAGCCCCCTCTTCAATCTGAAGCAGAACAGACATCATCATCCCAAATTCAAGACTGAGGAATGAACAAACGTAAGTGGGGAATGCAACCACAGAGGGCATTTTTTTAGGGCATTGGAATTGTTCTGCATAACATTGCAATAACAGATACAGGCCATTACACATTTTGTCAAAACCTATAAATTGTGTGGTACAAAGTGTAAACCAAAATATAAACTATAGACCATAGTTAGTAACAATGTTTCAATATGTGTTCATCAATTGTAACAAATGTACTACACTAATGAAAGATGTTATCAATAGGGGAAAATGTGAGGGGGGCTGTTATATGGCAGTTTCCTATACCTTCGATGGAACTTTTCTGTAATCTAATACTTCTCTAAAAAGAAAGTTTATTATTCTAAAAAGAACAAATGGAGAAGAACTAATAATTTTTAAAGTACAAAAATATGATACTTGTACAAATTGATACTAAAATTTATATAAAAGGGAAACAAATGTAGCTCAAGTGGTTGAGTGCCTGCTTCCCATGTATGAGGTCCTGGGTTCGAGCCCTAGTACCTCCTCAAAACAAAAACAAACAAATGAAAAAACCGACTCTCATTGGGGAGCAGATATACTTCAGCGGTTGAGTGCCTGCTTCCCAGGTATGAGGTCCTGGGTTCATTCCTTGGTACTTCCTTAAAATAAAAATTATATTAAAGTATTAATAATCAGCATAAACTTACAATGGTACAGTGATAGATGAATATATAAAAAACACACTAAAATGGACACAAGAAAACATAAAATGTTTTGTACATAGAAAATGTGTTTTTTTCCAGTAAGAAAATAGTTAAAAACATTAAGTAAAATAGAAGACAAGGAAATTTCTAAAATGCATTATTTTCAAAAAGATATATATGATAACTTGAGTCTTGATTGCAAATGTATTCATGCATTATACCTATTCTTTTAATACAACTAAGGATATCAATCATTCATATAAAGATTTTCTTGGGTGTTAAGCAAAATATGTGGCTTCCAGCTCATCTCATTATTTTTTTAATATATATTCCAAACAAAAGTGAGAAAAAGTAGTTTGCAAACATATATATAAAGTTTATCTGTATACATAAACTACAGACAGATGAGAAATAGATGACAGATAGATGAAATGGATAGATTGATGGATTGATCAGATAGAGAAAAAGAAAGAGGTGGGGGGTGAATTCTAGTGGAAGCTATTGGTGCCCCATCCAGATACCCTTTGCTAGTGAGTGAACTTACTAATTCCTCTCTGTCTTTACAAGAGTTTTGTCTGATAACCGTTACAGCTGCTCCTTCTCTGGAGAATACAGCCACTTACTCACCTCCTTGTCTAATGCTTTTTCCATTATATACCCATGAAAATTCTTTGAAAACTAATTTTATATGTGTCTTTCTGCCACATTCTCTAATGGGACAGTAAGAATCCCGCAAGCAGAGGGGCAGTGACTAGTGAAGGTGGACGGACCATTAATGGATCCTTGATATTGATGACTGTTCTTACGAACCTTTTCTTTTGAAATTGAAACTTAGCTTAGTATTATAGGTTGCCTAAGAGTTACCTCCCGAGAGCCTCCTTGTTGCTCAAATGTGGCCTCTCTCTAAGCCAAATTTAGCATATAAATGCATTACTTCCCCCGCAGCATGTGACATGACTCCCAGGGATGAGCCTCCCTGGCACTGAGGGATTACTACCAAGCACCAACTAGTAATGCAACTGGAAAAAAACCTTGACCAAGAGGGGGAAAGGGTAAAGACAAATGAGTTTATATGGCTAAGAGACTTCAAAGTGAGTCAGGAGGTCATTCCAGAGGTTACACTTATGCATGTCTCAGCAGGATCTCATTGACTGCCAAAGTAAATATTGCCTCAAATAGCAGGGCTCTTGAGGGCTCTGGAGACATACAGACACTACAGGCAGGGCTGACTGCTCAGGAGTTTGGCACGCTGCCAGCAGGCCCTACTTTGGAATTTATGCTCCCCAGTGTGACAAAGTTGGACTCAGTTGTGGTTTCCCTACACATGGCTCTTCTGTGCATTCTATTTGAACCTATAGTTAGTACAAGAGTTGATAGGTTTATGTCCAAGAGACTTAAATCTTTGGGCTTCCCATGTGCCAGTTGGGCCCTGAATCTCAACAGACTTGCAACACCTACTTTCCAGTTCATTGGACTCACCCAGGACAACTAACAAGGAGCTGATGATGGACAATGACCATCCCAAGGATCATAGAGAGTCTACAACTACAAGCAAGATAGTCCCATCTATCTTCCCCATGTGATCTAAGCCTCCTATCAATTAGAGTAGAGTGGTCATCACCATCCCTGAATACTCAGGATTGGGGAATGAACAATGGACTAGGGTAGACTTATTGTTATTCTACTATAGACTTACTGTTATTCTAGTAATGGAAGAACTTTTATCATTGATGTGGCGGCAGTGGTCACTGGAGGTCCTGAGGGGAGGCGAAGGAAAAACAAGTGTAATATGGGGGCATTTTCAGGACATTGGAATTGTCCTGAATGACATTGCAATGATGGATACAGGCTGTTATATATCTTGTCACAACTTACAAAATTGTGTGGGAGAGCATGTAAACTATAATTTAAACTATAATCCACACTTAGTGGTAATGCTCCAATATGTGTTCAACAAATGTACCACAGTAATGAGGGATGTTAATGTGGGAAAGTGTGGAAAGTGTGGGAGGGGGAGGGAGTGGGGCATATGGAAAACCCCTATCTTTTTTATGTAACATTTATGTAATCTAAAGTTCTTTTTTAATAAATAAATAAATAAATAGAAAACTAATTGTAAAGAACATTTTTATAGTTACATTATCTTTTTGAAAAAAAGTAGAAAAAGTGAAGATAACTGTGATACATTAACTCAGCAGAAAATATCAAAATGATTTTTAAGCATTAATCTGATTATAAAAGAATTCATGTTGACAATAGAAAAATATATAGACTGTATAAAACCTTTAATAAGAATGTAAAACAACAACAATAGGTCAACTATCCTGTTGTGACCATATTTATAATTTCTGTGTATATTACTCTTTTTCTTTAGACATAATGATGATAGTAGTAGTAATAATTATAATAATTACCATTCATTGAACAGTTATTATGTACTAGAAACTATGCAAAACACTTGCTGACATATATGATATCATTTTCTACAACTACATGAGGAAATGAAAAAACTGAGGTTCAGAAGATGAAGTATCATATAGCTAGGAAGTGGCAGAGCTGGGATTCAAATTTAGAGCTATCTTACTCCAAAGCTTTATTCTAAACCATTACTAGGTTTTACTAGGCAACACCACGGCTTTAAAACATCTCCAAAAATATTTATCATGTCTGCATAGTATTTCATTTTAAGTTTGTTCTGTATAATTTTTAAACTTTACTTTTTCCTGTTGGGGCATCAAGGTGATTTCCCAAGCCTTATGCTATAAAAATAATACACTGAACAAATATATGAACATACTATGTGTACAACCGCCTATTGACTTAAGATAAATTCCTAGAAATAGAATTACCAGGTTGAAAGCTGTGATCATATTTAAAACTCTTGAAATATTTTTTCAAATTGTCTCCAAAAATGTCTACCAATTTACATTCACACTGGCAATGAATGAGAGTATCAATTTAATGCGTCTTCCATTGTTGGATATTATTAAGATTATTATCATTATTATTATTATTAAGTATTGTCAATTTGATAAAGTGATAGAATGTCAAAATTTTAATTTTGATTTATCTTACTCCTAGCAAGCTTAAACATTTTTCTCACTTATACAAGTCTATTTCCTTTCATTTTTGTAGTTGATACATATAAATCAATTTGTAAATTTTTCATTGATTTCAAGAGTTCTTTGTAAATTATAAAAATTGACACTTTGTTCTGAATATGGACAAATATTTTACTATTCTATTACCCATTTTTAAAACTGTTTTTGATGTTTTGTAGATAGATTTTAAGTTATAGATATGTTGAGCATGGGTGCTTGTTTATCGTATAGACCTGAACCCCAAAAGGTATAATACATCAAAAATATAAGTCATAAGTGACTGCTTCCAAAAAGTTATAGTTCCTTACTTTGACCAAAAGCAACTGAATTTTCAGATGCTTCTCTGCTGGTATTTTAGATAAAGCAGCCTCTCCTGGGTTACATTATGTGATCAATGTTGATAAATCAAAAATTCTTGCAAGTTGAGAACACTACAAATCCAACCTATATTCATAAAACTAACCCTGTAGCAAGATTCTGAGTTGCTTCTGAATCACCAAAGCAAAATGAAATTATATACACTATAATTTGTGTTTCAAGTGTTTTAATATATTTTAATTCTTTAAAAACGGACCTGTGATGATGGCTGATAATAACATTAGCCACAGATCTCCCTTCTGTGTATCTTCCCTTGATCCATCCACCACATTTTTGTCAGAATTGCTTTCTAAACCTCAAATGCAGTATGTTCTCCTTAAATATATATGCATTCTTATATTCTCGATTAACTGGAAAATTTCCCTCCCTCAGCCAGGCTTAGAAAAGAACGTTTCCTACTTAGATATGAGAATTGGAGTCTCCCTTCCATTTTACAAAACTACAGCTCCCATTTCCATGAGTATATTTTTATGAAGACTTTAAGTCTGTTTCAAAAGACATATGGACAATTTTCTTTTAATAATAACTTTGGTAAATTGCACCTGACTAAACAATGAGGATATTAAGTCTGAGTCCTTAGAGAACGTGAGTGGTGATGAGAAGCGTTGGGAGAGCAAGTTTAGTCAAACCCAACACACAGCAGCTCTAACTTTCAGTCTAACCTCTGACATTTGAGGTTTAGATTCATTTTCTCTTATGATTTCCTGGTTCTAAGAAATCAGCTTGAGAAAAAAGAGGGAGGTCTCCTAGGCATTGAAGAGTTTTTGAAGGTCAAATGTACATTACTCAAATTTGCATCAGACAGACAGTGTCTTTGGTGACTAAATGAAACATCTTAGATAAAATACTTTGTTGCCAGATTTGACTCACCTCTGGAAAAGCAACAGAACTATTGAATGAAAATTCTGTTTAAGAGGGTCAATTCTACCTTCACCTAAGTACCCTCTTGTGTGTGGAGGACTTTTAACATTTTCTGAAACCATACCAATTATATCTCAGATGGCAAAGCAAGTAAGATTTAACCTAAAATAGACAATATAACCAGAAATATAAAACAGCTGTCAAATTTTTTCCTGGTAACAAATCAGGATTATGAAAGAATGCATTTATTATTTCTCCAAGTATGTTCATTTCTTATTCATAAGATACCATGTTAGGAGTAAATGGAAAGTATTTCCAACAATATCTGGAACTACTTCAGAGTATTGTAGAATTTTTAAAGTTCCCAACCAAAATCAATCCAGCAGGTTAGTACTTTAGCATTTAAAGATATGGCCAAAGCCATATATTAAATTAAGTAATTTGGATGGAAATAAGATATAAATCATACTTAAGTCTACATGAGTTTTCATTCAACAACTGTATGGAGGAAAGAAGAAATGTGGAAAGAGAAGAGGAGAGTTGAAAAGGAAAAAGAAAGGAACAAGAAAAGAAAGAAAACAAAAGGAGGAGAGAGGGAGGGAGGCAGGAGAGGTGAGAGGAAGGGAGAAAGGGAGGAAGGGAAGGAGGGAGGAAATTATCCACGCGAAGTCCAGCGCTAACTCAAGAGCTGCTGATGCAGATCTGAACAAGTCCCCTGACTTCAAGGAGCTCCCACTCTAGCAGTTAGTCAGACAACTAAATGCAGTACGTGTGATAATGAAAAAGCAAACAAACAAAGAATAACAAACACACTTCATACATTTAATTATTGGTATTCAATGTTAGTTATTCAAATCGTTTTTAAACAGCAAAAGGTGTATGGTAGGATAAATAAAATTTCATAGAAAACTACTGACATGAAAGGAAATTAAAAATTATCTTTGATTTTTTTCTTTCATTGGAAGAGATTGCTCTTAAAAATGTGAAATAAGAATTTTACCTTTAAATATCTTTGGAAGTATATGAGGAAAGAAATGAGGCATCAATTTAAAGAAAATGCATATAAATTTATACACATGTACCAAACTTTTTAAAAGAACATCTTAAAAAAAACATAGCAATTATTTCAAGAAAGAGAAACCTTATATACTCTATGCTATCAACAGAGACGTAATAGCGAGAAACGATTACTTTTGTAACCCAGTTGAAAAAAAGAAACACCAAAATGAAAATTAACTCAATAGCTGAAGCCAATAGTTCAGGAAAAAATAAGAGCCATTAAATGCTTTGTCTTTGATACATATCAAACAAAAACAAAATAAAACAATGTTTAAGATATACTTAACTACAGAAAAACATTTCAAAATAAATTTGATTACTATTAGGAAAAAAGTGATACTAAGCTTTTATTCAGATTTCATAAGTTCTATGTATGAGGTTTGATCATAACAATACCAGATGTTTTACTATTCTTATTTTTTTTAATCTAGGTAAATCTGGTATGAATTCATTACAGCAGGTCTAGTAAACAATCTATTATAGAACTGAAAACTCCTAGAAAAAGAAGCTCTTGTCTGTTTCCTTAATATGATTCATTTCTACTTCTCTAATATGCCAAAAATTTCCAACCATTTAACCAGCAGTTATCCTGGTAACTCCAATGTTGGGTGTTGACTTGGACTGATCAAATACAACTCAGCCTGGGGAGCAGATGTAGCTCAATGGTTGATCACCGGCTTCCCACACATGCGGTTCTGGGTTTCAATCCGCAACCCCGGTACCTCACAAAAAATAAAAAATTTAAATTAAATTTTTTAAAAAACTCAATCTAAAGGACATAGCAAATGTGTTCATATTTTTATAGATTAACATTGTCTTTTAAGAAAATCTTTTTTTTTCCTCTGGTTAATGCCATATATTAAAACAACCGCTCTGAGGAAGAAATAGACAAGGATTCTGTATCCTGCATATAGCAACCATTGTCTTCAGTTAGTTGTATTTACTTTTGTGAAATACTTTTGCAACAGATCTCAGAACTTAAAACACATAAAGTATGTCGTTAATTATTTTTTGGTTATCACATTATGTTACATTTAGCTATTTAAAGAGGGGGTATTTAAAGAGGGAGAGTCAGTAGTAGCAGGGTGGGAGTAGCAGTAATAAGGAAACCTATTGGTAGACAAATTAATACAAGTTCCCTATTTATGGTTGTTGAAATATTATCCATACTTTAATAAGTATGTCACCCCCGCTCCCTGCCCTGTTTATCCATTCAGCTCTTTAAATAGTTACCACTATGGGACAGGTTGCTAAATGGTGCATTGTGGAAACACAGGCTCAGGCAAAACAGAAATTTCAGCAAATGACACTTCATTACTTTCACAACTCAAAGGGTCTAAAGAGGAGGGGGAAAGTTCCCATCATGGCTGGTCTCTCTGAGTGGCTAATTGCTCAGGTCAGGGTCCCTGGATGGCAGTTTCCACTGCCTCACTTTGCAACAGCAAAGAGAGGCCTGTGCTATTTGAGTGTTGAATAGTTATGCATCCCAGGGGGAGGAGGCCCTGCCCCTGGGGGCTTCCTGCCCTGATAAGCAGCTAGGGCTGCTAGCGCCAGGTTTCCAGGTTTCATTAGCCCTGACTTAGTTCCCTTTACATTAGACCTAACACATCCGCCAGACTGCACTGCAGAATGGAAACATACTGAAACATCTGCAGATGTTTCAGAAAAGGGGGAGAGGGGAAAGCGAGGGCTGGGAGGTGGCCCCTAGGTGTGTCCCTGACTTCACCAGCAGCCACAAAGCCACAATATATAAAGCTCAGGCTCTTTAGCCTGCTATCAAATGCCATCTAGGTGAATTGCCCATTTAGTCTGTTTGGTTATCTGATTTTCTGCCTCTGTTGGGATGTCTTAATTTCTCTTTTCCCTGAAACCAAATTTGACCTGTTCTGCATGCACCAGTTTATGCCCACTCATTCCATGATTTCTTCTCTGCTCACTTCCTCTTAAAGCCCGTATAGTGCTGACTTCATAGCATGCTTGAAAAATCCTACATAAATGAAGCAGGTTAATATAACTTGGTGGTTTTCATTTTTGCATTTTCCTGATGATCATCTAGAAAATGTATTAAAAACAACAAGGAGGGTCTGTTTCAATAGTTTTGAAGTGAGGCTTAGAGATTTGTATCTTTACAAGTGTGTGTTTGGTTGAGTAGACCAATATAGTGGAAAGAACCTAGATTTAAAGCTGGATGAATCTACCACCTACTAGCCATGGGTCCTAGATGGATCTATTGCCTATGAGCTATGGAACCACAGGCAAGTATTTCATCTCCCTAGGCTTCTATGCATCTTCAGAAAAATGGAGTTGATAGACTTGTTGTGCAGATAAAATGTTTCACTAAATAGTAAGCAGTCAATAAATATTAGCTAGTAATATTATTATCAACACCTAACTATGTGACTTTTGATAATTTTAGCTACCATCTCTGAACACAGATGTCTCCTTGTTAACAATCTGATAAAAGAAATGATATCCTTTCCTGGCTTCCAATGTTTATAACAAAATGCTGAAAAAATTAGGTATTTCACAATATAACCAGTGTTACAGCTTCTACCATAAGACCTGACATAAAGTAAGTTCTCAGAAAAGAGGGATAGTAGCTTTTCTGGTCAAATCCCAAAACTAAAACAACGAATATCTTTTTTTTTTTTTTTTTTTTTTTT
>JAQZBX010030123.1:0-10148 GCA_029593785.1 Cabassous unicinctus | reverse complement strand
AGTTCTTCACATTTTGGCCTGCAGAGTGCCTTCCTCTCCACTCAGATGTTAGTACTTCATAGCGTCCCTTGTAGTTTCTCCTTTACTGCCTGGGCTATTTTTTAGTATGTTTATGATTGTTATGTCACCTTGAACTTTTACCAATATGCAGCACCTTTTTTTGTTCCATGTATAATACATGTGTGCATTTATTTATTTATTTATTTACAGAATAAAATAATCCTCATGTACATTTATTCAAACAACTTTTTCATGAACATCTATATTGTATTTGTCTTCATCGTTTTAGATTTACTTTTGATTTTTATCCACGTTATACATGCACAGAGGCAACCATTTTCACATCTTTTAGCTAACATTTTTGGAATTTAACACTCTATTTCTATTTCATGGGTTGAATGGGTTTTTCAGTTTAGGTATTATCTTCTGAGTTCCTACAAATGGAAGGTCAGGGCTCAGCCCCATTTCCTCTCTTAGAGCCCAGCACGTACTCTCCCTCTTCCCATCACCCCCTATTCCTGAAATGGTTATGCTGTAATTTGGTTTAGATCAATAATTAACATTTTACTTTTTGTGAATGGACAAATGCTATTGACAGACAGACATGGAGCAAACTATGATCCTGATTTTTAAACAAGATTTTGCTTTCTCTAGAGTTAATAACTGTTTGTTTTTAGTTAGTTACTCAAAATATTCAATGCAAAATTTCTTTGCAAACATTTCAGACACAAGTTTTCTCTCAATTTCTTCTTCACATTATCTAGACCAGATACCTTTCAACTCAATACACAAATGTCATTCTGAGATCTCCCTGATCCATTATCCCGGAGCTTTTTCTCCTCTCTCCTTCCTGCATCCCAGCTTTCTTCTTTTTAGATTTCCTCTCCCAGTTTGAAGAAGCACATCTCCAGGAGCTTTTTCAGAAAAGGTAATTAGAAAGTAAATATTTTTGTCTAAAAATGTTTGATAATACCTGAAAATATGTAGATTCTACCCTAAAACTTGACTGATAGTTTGATTGGATATAGTATTTTAAGATGGAAATCATTTCTCATCAAACTTTGCCTTCTAATTTCCAGTACATATTGCTATTGTGAAATAGGAAGCTACTCTAATGTATTTCATTCTCTCTCTCTCTCTCTCTCTCTGTCTCTTCTTGTAATATCTTCAGCTTTTCCCAGTGTTCTAAAATTTACCAGTGTTGTACTTTAGTTTCGTTGGAATTTCACTCATTGTACTGGGACCTCAGTTGTTTCTTTTAACCTGTGAAAACATGTTTTTAGTTTTGGAAAATTGTTTTTGAATTATTTGAGTGACCACCTTCCCTTTCATTCTTCCATCTTCACATTCAGAATCCTTATTATTAATGAACCTCCTAAGCCATTTGTCTAAATTTCTCACCTTTTTTTTTTTTTTTTACCTTTTTTCTATGTCCCATCTCTTTGTCTTTTAACTCTAGCTTCCAAGGTATTTCCTCAACAATACCTTCCACCCCTTTCACTGAGGTGTATGTGTTTTTAATTTCTAAGAGCTCTTTTTCTGTTCTCTGAATGTTTTTAGCAACATCTTGTTCTTATTTAATGGTTATGATACCATCTCTGATACCATCAGGATATTAATGATTGTTTTTTTAAATTTTCTGCTTGCAAAGTCTGCAAATTTGTGTATTTGTTGGTTGTCTATTTTTGTTCATTGTGTTTCCTGTTAGCAGGTTTCCTAAGCTGTCCTGTAATCTTTGGTTTTCTCTTCGTATTTAAGAGAGTGGCGTTAAAAACCTATAGACCCAGCTCATTGCAAGCTACCATGTGCACCCTACAATGCGATCCCACCACGTCCAGTCCTTCAGAGATGTATCACAGATTTTATTTCAGTTGCTAAGAAGGACTTGGAGTTCAATGAACTTTCTTATTTCTTTTCTGACATCTCCAGCCTTAAATATGGAAAATAAACGCCTCCCATGACTCCTCTTCTCTAGTAGCCAGCTCCTTGAGTGCTGAAGCAATAGGCAGCTTTTTATCAAACCTCTGCTCCAAAGACGATTTGTTTTACTTACTCTGAAGCTATCCTTCTAAATAAAGCTACCATCAATGATTCCAAGATTGTTCTATCCCTGTGATATAGCTTGCAGCTCCTCTTGCTAAAAAAGAAGGAAAAAAATATCAGTTTACTCTCTATAAAGAAATAGGTGTAGGAGGGAGAGAGGGGAGAGCAGGAAGGCACTAAACATCTAAAGTGTCAGCACCTCCAGAAGAGAAAGGAAACTGCACTTTGATTACTTTTTCGTGTTGTTTAGGATGAGCCCCTCTAGCCCATCCAAAGTAGATTTTGCAATGACCAAAATGCAGGCAAACACCTGCAGGGGTATGCTGCCAGCAGGAAGAAGATTTAGATGCTCAGTCTGCTTCAAAGAAAATAAAATAAGAAACTGTCTAATTTTAAATAAAATTAAATATGCACTCAAAGACAAGAGTGGTTTTAGAATCACCCTTAAGTGGAATATCCTACAGAATTAATCCTGTGAGTATATATCAGTGAAAAATTGTATGCTATCCGGTGAATATTTTGACTGAGGATTGGCAATAAAGACGCTTGCCCTTTGTTCCTAGTTAGAGTAAATGGAGGAATGTCAGCCCTGAAGTGCAAAAGTGCTGGCATTTAGCAGAGCCAGCTGAGAGCTACAGATTGTGTATCCAAAGCAATTATATTTTTAAACATGTTCAAAGTTATTTTTAACCTTTTATAGTCCTTTCTGGTTTTCACTGTTCAGAGGCTATTTTAAATCTTTTCCTTCTTTATTACATTTGGAAATGCAGGCAAGGACACACTGCAAATTGTGAATGAAAGAATGAGGGTCACCACCAAAAGGAGAGAAGCCTTTCTGAGGTGCCTAAAGGAGAAAGGGGCCCACCTAAGGCAGAGGAGGGGTAAAGCAGGTTAGCACTCTCCCGCTTCCCACAGAATCTATGAACAAGCCCTTCTAGACCAGTCTAGACCTAGGCCAGGACTTCTCTCATGTCCTTTCTGTCCCCCTTTATGTCTCATCCTTGCTGTGACTTCCCTTGGTGTCCTGTTGCCATACATGTCCAAGCCATGCTTCCTCAGGGCACCTACAGTGATCGGATCAATTGGAATCTTACCTAACAGGGCTTTAGCTATTTTATTTCCATCTTCCATTTTCCCCTGCAGAGCAGTCTGAATCATCAACTTGTGGTTCCGCAACTGCACTTTCTGTCTGTGTGCCTCTATAGCTATGAGACCCTGGTCTCCTCTAGTGGAATTATTCCAGTCTTCTCTCTGAAACCTCATTATCACTTGCCCCTTGTTGGATTATGGGGGGTGGGGGGGGAGCAGGAAGGTAGGGGTACTCTATTCATTTGTTCTGATTTAATAAAGTCTAAGAGATGCCTGTTTTTTCTATACGTTCTTTGAGACTGTTTAGTCCTGAGTGCATCTCCTTTTCCTTCTTAATCCTGGACTTTTAGCTCTCTTTCCCACTCCATTATATTTGTCTCTTAAGGAAATTACTCTTCCCAAGCTTTACCAGTCTCTCTTTATGTGTTTTCATTCTTCCATTGCTTATTTTTATAGAGTAGGCTAAAGAGAGATGCTTAGAGACTTGCATATTAATGGGTATTATGGAAGGAGATAAAGGAAAGAAGAAAGCAGGAAAGTTAGGCACGAGGAAAGAGAATAGAGAAAAACAGGTATTTCAATCCAATTTTACTGTTGGCAGGGGTTTTGGTGGTGAAAGGTTTGGGTGAGCAGTGACCAATTAATGGAAAATGAGATGGAAACTAGTGTGGGGCAGTAAAGAAATGGATTTGAATATTAAAGAAATGTTCATCTAACTGTTGCTATGATTTAGAAAAATTGAGATTTAACAGGTTCAGTTGAGGATTCTTTCATTTTAAAGAATAAGAACTACATAAAAAATACCATATTTGAATTCCTCCAGGAGAGTGCATCAAACATTACAGATTCCCATTTGTGTGTGTGTATATTTTTGTCTAAGTACAGAATAGATTCTTTTTTCTTTTTTGGTTGTTCTTGAGGTTTCTAAAATTGAGGTTAAATTCTTATTTTCTTCAAGATCTTTACTTGCCTAACATCACTCATCTTTCAAAAGTCAATTTAGGCATAATTTTATTCTTCCATGATGCTTTCCCTGATATCGTAAAGCTATTAGGTGACCCAATTCAATATTCTTTTGCTGCTATTTACATATTTTGACATTTTATTTAAATGGCTTATACATGTCTTCCAATTTCTGAAAAGTGAATTCTTAGTGAGTTTTGACCATGTCTCCTAATTTTTATATTCCCAATATTTGTTACATGCTAAGAATCAAACAAATATTTATTAAACTAAGCCAAATTAATAACAGAGGCTCCAGAAAATCATTTCTCCTCAAGAAAGGAAAAGATGTGATAAAATTAGTCAAGAAATATGGATTTTATTCTTGGTTCAGCCACAAAATATTTGTGTGGCCATGAATAAATCACATTTTTATGTTGGTCCCATTTCTCATTTCCCAAATCAAAAATTGATTAAGCCCATTTCTGAATCAGAAACTATTTTGATAAATTTCCTACCTTTCACTAGATAATTTTGAGTATGTGTGACTTTTAAGACTTCTGCCCATTTTCAAGAGATGACACCTTTTCTGAGATCATACCAAATCATCCATCTAAACCTTCCTTGTAAACATCTGGTGCCTTAAATTTTCTTTAATATATTTGCCCATTCTTGACCATTTCCCTTCTTTCAAAAATAAAAAATAGAAAGATCTTCAATAATCCATCAAGTAGAGCCCCTTTCTCTAGGCAACCAAAATCTCACCTAAATGTCTACTATGCTGTTATTGGTAGGGTCTGTAATGACCATGTGAAAAATTAATGATGCTAAAAGTTAAAATATATGGAAATATGTCCTGACATTGCTCTAGAAGAGATTGAAAATATCCCAGGGAAAGAATGGAACCCATTACAACATTGTTAGTCATTGGCCCCCAAATATGCGTAAATATAACAAGTTTGTATATGAATCTCATGGACACACAGTCATCAATATGTGTCATTGATGAAGCAATTTAACCCTCAAGCTCTTCTGCCATAAAGCTAAATCAGTATATGAACCATGACCTTTACAACAATCTGTAAAAAGGGAACTAAACTGTGGTTATATGTTATCAATAATGGTAGGATTTCCCATTCCCTTGTTGATTATACTATGTCAGAAGAAGATTTTGCATATAAATATTTTTAATATTCCAAATATAAGTAGAAATGAAATAAAATGCCATCTTTGTAACATTTTGGAGGCCCAGGATGCTTTTTCTAATTTCCTAAGAAACTATCCAGAAGTCTGGAATATTAGGTACTGCTGTTGGCCAAACTATATTTGTTTTCATGCCCTTACATTCTCAAAGCACAATGTTTTATTTATGGGAACTCTATATAAATCTTGGAAAATTAAACAAAAACAAACAGATATAGTTTGCCTTTTGAGTCATGAGAGTTCAAAAATTACCAGCTCAACAATGAGTTCATGTGACCTTCATGGCTCCTACCTTTTAAAACAACATCAGGGTAGATATGGCAAAAATAGTTAAGACATGCCCCCAAGCCCCCACTATCATTTCTCTTGTAAGTCATAAAATTTTTGTGTTAGACCTGACATAGTTAGAGAGAGTTCCAGATTCAGCAGGGGACATCCCAAGGGGGTGGAAAATAAGATTTCTGGCTCCTAAGTCCTAAATCTACAAACCATGAAACTTGGTACATCTGGAAATATTGAGTTGTATGTTGCAAGATAGGGGTGGAGAAGTTGACAGAGGCCTATGAGTAATCTTTGCCAGCCAATTTGGCTCTAGGAAGAGCTATCTGTCCATCCATCTTCCACTCATAATAGCTGTTGGGCATAAATATAGAAATTTAGAACTGTAAACCAGGTTGGCAGCAAGAGATTAATTTTCATATTTACCTTTGTGGATTCTCAGGACTGTTCTGGGGGTTATTTATATAACCTTGGACATCTGGAGACCTGTGTACAAGAATAGAAGGTAGTCACAATTTCCCTTAGATGCATAGAGTAAGTTTATACCATTTTGAGAGTCTTATATTAGGTAGAGAGTGCCAAGTTGCAAAACTCTCGGGGAGCATGAGAACCCATGTTCAGCCAATAAATTACCACATAAGAAAACAAAAACTTAATTTAAAGCAAAAGAGTAATCAAGTTTCCCATCAGTGTACTCTCCTCTAAGCTAAGCAGTCACCATGCTTAAAATTATTTTCTAGTCCTTTAATCATGTTACTCACTCTTCTCTTAACACTCTTCTGTTCCTCCATTTCCTTTTATGATATAAGGAGGAACAGCAGATATAATACATAAATGTGTACTATGAGACATGCAGTACTATCCTTCACACAGATTTCCACGAATTTCTGAAATAATTTGGCTTTTCCACGCCAGCACTACATTACTGACTCAAGACTCTGTAGAAACAGAATTCAGAGGCAAACAATCTGCATTTTATGCCACAGTCTTCTTCTACTAATGGGTGATATGAACTCGAACAACTCACAGCACACACACGGACGTATTGTTGAGGTGGGAATATTCAAGGCATTTACTTAAATGCCGTCTTAAATGGAACCCAGATATATAAACCAAGAAAAGCAGTGTCTCTCTCATTGACGTAAGAATCTAGATTATTTTCATCCATTCATTGGCTATGGCTCTCCCAATCCCAGCAAACTGGCCACAGTACCTCCCCAGCAAAAACCTCACCTAGGACTCAAAAAACAAAAACACAGACAAAAAAAAAAACACCACTGTTTCGTACGACTAGACTGGAGGTTTTTTAAGATTTTTTTAATAACTGTAAATATTTCTATTTTCAAAAGTTATTGCTTATGCCCTGCCTCAAGGAGGAACCCGGAACATGTCACCTGTGGTGTTTTAGAGATGATGACCTTTTCAATAAAGCACTCAGTACAGTTTCAACGTTCAGGGAACTAGAAGATACCATCAGTCACTAGGATGCTCAACCAAGAAATTGCTTCATAGGTTTTTCTAGTGAGGCATTGAAGGTAGTTTTTTGTGAAGTACTTGAGAATTCTGATTGAAATTCATGGGAGTAGACTTATGATGCTCCCTAGTGCTATGAGCAAAAACAGACAAACAAACAAACAAAAAAGTACCATGCAGGTTTAGTGAAAAACATTTTATAAAAGCCTCATCATTGGAAGGAGTAGGGATGGTATATCAGACACATCTGAGTCACAACACTCTTAAAAGTATCAGTGGAAATCAACGGTGATGTGCCACACATGTGGTAAGGGATGTTTGCATTCCCTTGTCATAGAAGAGATAAGTAAATTCTTTCTTTATATAACATATCAAGTTGGTACTTCATGGTCCCATAGCTAGACGGCACTGTCTTCCCATGGTTGATAAGACATTTAAAATAGGCTTCGAAGAAAATTCTCTCCAACTCAAGATTCTCACCAATCTCCCAAAGTAGCAACATGTTTTTCTTTCCTCTTTGCTTCATGGGATCTCAAAATTAAAGCATGAGATGCTAACCTCCTTTCTTTTTTCATGCCGTTTTTCAGGACCCAGAGAATTCCGGATCAACTACAATTCCATGTGAGACTGTTCAACATTTAAAGATGGTGTTTATAATAGCCAGTTCTCAAAGAGGCTACTTTTTCTCCACATACCCTGCACGTTATGCTGCCTCTCGTCTCCTACTCTTACGGTCTGGCTGCTTCCTGTAGGTGCAGAGCAACAAAAAGAGTGTGTGGATAAAAATGCTTGCCTCTTTTGAACAGGGCAATTTTTATACTAATCTTAGCATTTCAGATCCAAAATTAAATATCTTTTTAATGTCTCAAATTAACATTATTTTAGAAGCTTAATGCATGCAAATATATATTTTACTCTCTTCTATGACATGGTTATTAGTCTGAAAGGGAGACACTGCTTCGTGAGTTATGTTGGGAAAGAGGATAAACTGCCCCTAAATAATTTCCTAGAGCGGACGCTATGTTAACATTTTTCGTTTATGAGCTACCTTCATCCACAGAAGAACCCTGTGTGATTGTGACTGTCGTTCCTATTTTACAGATGAGGGAACAGAATGTAAAACTTGTCCTAGGTCACGCAGCTTGGCTATGACTCCAGGCTCTGACACCAAAGCCTTTCTCTTTATTCTCCACCTTACCTCCTTTGAGAATAATAGACATTCACGTAACATACTATTACTTTTCATGGCTTCCTTTGATCTGGGGACATAAAAAGCTCTCTCTAGCCTGGCCAGACATCTCAGAAATGAATTCTGTGAGAAATGACCCAAAACATCAGCACGTGCATATTTCACATTTCCATTTCACATACATGGAAATCAAGAATTAGAGAGAACAATGTTTCTTAATAGCAAACTAAGACTTGGAACACTTTTGACCAATCCACAATACTAAATCTTATGCCAACCTCCAAAAACAAGGTCAGTCTCCTTAGAGACATCCCTACACATGATGGGGAACACATTTCCCTTGTTAAACATCTGTTAAAAAAAAAAAAAAAAGGCATGCTTCATGAATGAAATTGTGATAAAACTTCTTTTACTCTATCTGTTTAAATATTATATATAAACATAAGACAAAATCCTACCCAAGTTATGCATTATACCTAACACAGGATATTCCTTGCTCAAAATTTCAGCTCCAGGTAATTCTCAGGTGTGCATACAGCATTGGTCTTGCTACAGGAGTAATTTTCTTCCTGGCTCTTAGGCTCTAGATGCTATACCTGTTTGATTCTCTCAACATTGATGGAGTGTTGAGTCCCCAGTGAGTTAGGATCACTGTCCGTAAAGGGCTCAGAGCTTGGTGAAAATTATTTTTCCTTTTCAGTCTCTCTAATCATTGTTGATGTCCCTTGATCAGAAAATTCTTAATTCATGTCAGAAATGCTTCTATTTACTGGGGGTAGAGCCATAATTCACATCTGTACTGCTGTACGGCAGCCTTTTCTCCTACATTATCTCAATACAGTTGGGAAAATAAGGCCCAAAAAGACACTGAGATTCGCCAGTATGTTGAAGAAGCTTTGGAGTTTTGTTTTCCACTTTTCTTCTCTTTTTTGTTTCACTCCTGCTCTTGGCCTTTCTCTACCTTTCTCTTGTCTTCTCAGCAATGTATGGAATTTCCAAATTGACCAGTTCCAAGGAAGGACAATGCCTTTCAGTTTAGACAGCCACAATTTTAATTGTCTATAGTAATTTGATCTGACCTTAACTGCTTCCTCCTAAAAGTTTAACTAAATTCATTCATCAAATCATGCTAGAGCCATGGGAATGAAAGGGGAAAGCTGATGGATTCTGACATTTCAAGCATGGCAATTTCCTCACTCGCTTCTACCCAGAGTTACCTTTGAGAAGGGTTTGTCCAAAAATGATCCCAAGTGATCACCATCCATTGGTTGGAACATTTAACAGCAGATGGAATTCATAATTCACATTGCAGATACGGTCAGTAGGCTATGTTTGGCTCTCTATGGCCAAAGCACAAATCTCAATATTAAAATGTACCCATGAAAAAGAAAAAAGAAAAAAAAGAATGAATGGAAAGGAGCGTGAGAAAATATGTGTAGTAGTTCATTTTACTCAGTTAAGTCCAAGGGTGTCTGATCATCCTAAGAATATATGTGCACCCATGGTATCTGGATCAAAGTGGAAGGCATCCTGGTTCCCTTGGGTTTGGGGAATGAACAATCGTGGGGCTGGGGGTGGGGTGGCCATGGACCAAAGTAAATTAGTTGTTATCATGGATGTTATCTTTTGTTGACGGAAGACCTTGTAACATTGATATAAAGATAATGGTTCCCAGGGGTTCTGAAGGGAGGAGGGGAATGAAGGGGTGGAATGCGGCATATTTGGGGCAGTGCGATTCTTCTGTATGGTGCTGCAATGACGGATACATGACATTACGCATTTGTCAAAGCCTATGGAGATGTGCAGCACAAAGCGTTAAACCATAATGTAACTTTAGACTTTCGTTAGTAGCAGTGCTTCAACATTAAATATTGGTTCATCAACTGTAGCAAGTGTACCACACTAATCTGTCAATAATAGAAGTAACTAT
>JAQZBX010030122.1:0-19766 GCA_029593785.1 Cabassous unicinctus | reverse complement strand
CTTTTCTACCTGTTATTAATTTACAACTTCATTCCATTATGATCAGAGAAAATGCTGTGTATAATTTCAATCTTTAAAATTTATTGAGAATTGTCTTGTAACCCAACATATGATCCATCCTGGAGAAAAATCCATGAGCACTTGAGAAGAAAGTACGTCCTGGGGTACAATTCTTTATATATGTCTGTTAGGTCTAGTTCATTGATCATTGCGGCAGCTTAAAATCATTTTATGAATCTAAAAAGAGGAAGATTGTGTTTGTAAACCAGGGGTTTTTAACCTTTTTTGTTCCACGGACCCCTTTGCCAGTCAGATGAAAACCACAGACCCCTTACTAAGTCCACACTATACTGTATATTATTTATTAAATATATCACACCAGCACCAACACTCCCCACAAGAATAATGTTCTTTTTGAATTTCAATTCAAGCTCACAGAACCCCTGTTGTAAGCTAAGTCATTCCTGTGGGTGTGAGACCCATTTGACTGGTTTACATCAGTGGGGCTTGATTCATGCTGAGTCTCTGCCCTCTTGCTGGGTTTGATATAAAGGGAGACACAGAGACTCAGACAGACAGGGGAAGAGAGGGAGTGGGCATATTTGATTCTGCATTGTGAGAGAGAGGATTGCTTAAAGCATGAAGCCCCCAAGAGGCTGGGCCCACAGAGCAACTCAAAAGAAGGCCACCTTTGCTAAATGCCTGCTAGCTTACAGCTGAACTTGAAAAGAGAGTGGAACAGCTCTCTGATATTGGAGGCCTGGAAAGAGACAAGCCCTATGCTTGGTTGCTGAGCTTCAAGAGATGGTAGATTCTGGAGGGGAAGGCAGAGACCTCCGCAGAGATTGGTGGCTATCTTTCTTCCCCATGTAGCAAAAATGCCAGGATCAATAGTAGCTGACTTTGGTGAGAAAGCACCTCATATGGTGCCTTGAGTTGGACTTTTCACAGCCTTGGAACTGTAAGATTTTACACCCCACATAAATACCAACACATTTCTGGTACTTTACATTGGGAGTCCTTTGGCAAACTAAAACAATCATATTATTCTAGCTCTCTGTTTCCTTATTGATCTTATGTCCAGATGTTCTATCCAATGATGAGAGTAGTGTACAGTCTCCAGCTGTTATTGTAGAGTCGTCTCTTTCTCCCTTCAGTTTTGCCAGCATTTGCCTTATGTATTTTGGGTCACCCAGGTTAAGTGCATAAATATTTATTATTGTTGTTTCTTGTTGGTGAATTGCCCTTCTATTAATATATAATGACCTTCTTTGTCTCTTATAATGGTTTGCATTTGAAATCTATTTTGTCTGATATTAGTGTAGCTACTCCAGCTCTTTTTTGGTTACTATTTGCATGGAATATCTTCTTCCAACTTTTCACCTTCAGCCTATTTGTGTCCTTTTATCTAGTTTGAGTCTCTTGTAAACAGAATATAGATGGCTCATATTTTTTTATCCATTCTGCCAGTCTGTGTCTTTTGATTGGGAAGTTCAATCCATTAACATTCAATATTATTACTGTAAATGCATAACTTTGTCCATTTTATCCTTCAGCTTTCCATTGTCATATCATAATCTTGTCTCTCTTTTTATCCTTTTAGTTACCTTTACAAATAATCTTCATTT
This sequence comes from Cabassous unicinctus, assembly GCA_029593785.1. Classification (NCBI taxonomy): domain Eukaryota; kingdom Metazoa; phylum Chordata; class Mammalia; order Cingulata; family Chlamyphoridae; genus Cabassous; species Cabassous unicinctus. Next base: position 18,138 of record JAQZBX010030122.1, on the reverse strand, counting down.
TGACTCCTCTCCTGTCTTTTCCTTTCAGGCTGCAGCATGCCTTTTAGTATTTCTTGTAAATCTGGTCATTTGGTGACAAAATCTCTTAGTTTCTGTTTATTTGTGATGACCTTAAACTCGCCTTCATTTCTGAAGAACATTTTTTCTGGATAAAGAATTTTTGGCTGGCAGTTTTTTTTTTTCTTTCATAATCTTAAATATATTATACCACTGCCTACTTGCCTCCATGGTTTCTGATGAGGAATCAGCACTTAGACTATTAAGCATTCCTTATATGTGATGACTTGCTCTTCTTTTGCTCCTTTCAGAATTCTCTCTTTTTTTCTGGCTTTTGACATTCTGAATAGTAGTTGTCTTATAGTAGGTGTATTCAGATTTATTTCCTTTGTAGTGCATCATCTTTCTTGGATATTGACATGTCTTTCATAAGGTTTGGCAAATTTTCAGCCATTGTTTCCTCAAATATTCCTTCTGCCCCCTTTCCATTCTCTACTCCTTCCAGGACACCCATAACCCATGTTTGTGCATTTCGTGCTGACATTCAATTTCCTGAGACCCTGTTCAATTTTTTTCCTTTCTTTTGTCTATCTGTTCTTTTGTATTTTGAAGTTCAGATGCTCTGTCCTCTTATCTGCTTATTTGTTCCCCTGTCATTTCAAATCAGCTGTCATATGACTCTATGCATTTTTAATTTCATCTATTGTGCCTTTCATCCTATAAGCTCTGTTACTATTCTTTGCAAGCTTTCAAATTCTTCTTTATACTCACCTTAATATACTTTATTACTTTAGCTATATTTTCCTTCAACTCCTTGAATTGATTTAGGAGATTTGTATGACCATCATTTGATTAGTTTGTTTTATATCCTGTGTCTTGTCATCATTTTTTAAAAAAGATTTATTTATTTACTTTATTATTGTTGTTATTATTATTATTTTATCCCCCCTCCCCCAGATGGTTCTCTTATCAGTAGGTTCATTGTTTGCTCACCTTCTCCAGGAGACACCAGGAGCTGAACCTGGGACCTCCCACATGGGAGGCGAGTACCCAAAGGCCTGAGCGACATCTGCTTCCTGTGGGCTGCGGCATCTGCTGGCTTGTGGCATCTGCTCATTTAGGCATCTGCTCATTGTGGCAGGTGCAGCATCTAGCCTGTTGAGGTGGGTGTGGCTTCTGCTTGTCTTCTTTAGGAGGCACTGGGACCCTAACCCAGGACCTCCCATGCAGTAGGTACCCAACTGGTTGAGCCACATCCATTTCCCTTGGCATCATTTTTAATTTGTTCCTTTGGCTGGACCATATATTCTTGTATCTTAGTATGGCTTGTAATTTTTTTCTGATGTCTAGGCATCTGATTATGTTGGTGAGTTTTTTCTGATGGTCAATTTCTCTCTCCTGCCTAGTGGTTTGGTTTCATGGCTCTTTGATTTTTGGTTCAACTTATTCTAAGTCTTTAAAATAGCCCTGTTTAAGTTATCAAAACAGGGCCAGTGACCCACTAATGGGGCACAGACCAGACCCAAGGGAGTCTGGGGATTAGGACATATGAGACTCCAAAAGCCTTTTTTCTTCCTTCACTTTCCCAGCCTGCCAGCAGATGGCACTCCTCAGTGAACCTTTCCATGGAGGTGGCTCTTTCAGCCTCCACTGGCTGGTGTTTCTGGGCTGGTTAGAGCCAAGATTCAAAGCGGAGACCTGCTGTTTAAATCACACTCAGCCTGCCTGCCTTCCTTCCTCCTTCCCTCTCTCCCTCCCTCCCTCCCTTCCTTCCTAGGGAGGAAGATGTCTGCTCCCCTCTCAGTTGGCTGCCATCAGCCATGGATTTTACCTTGAGGGTGGGGGAAGGGTGCCATTCCTAGCTATGGGGGCAAGTAACTCAGTCTTCATTTCGGCCTCTTTGTTTCTCTATCCCCACTCCACCTGCATGATGTGCATGGCACTCTCCTGGTCTGCAGATCTCCAAAGCCACTCCTTTGGACAGCTTCTGCCTTTCTTCCACTGTTTTTGTAAAAGACTTGAGCCCTGCTGACCTACTCCAATGCCATCTTCCTGGAATCTCCAGATGTATTTTTGAATTCTGAATTCAGATTTTGTAAGTTAAGATGGCACATAGATTGTTTAATAGCCCTATAATCAAATACATCAAAATGCTGCAGCAAAATGTAAGAATACTCATACTAAGAGGCCAATTAAAATCTATGAATAACTTCACATCTGTTCAGATCAGGTTTGATAAACTTATCAAAACTTTTTGTTCTCATGTTGACTAGAATGAAGGTTTGTGGCCCATGATTTCCACTCTTATCTTACAGATGAGATGATTGGGATACAGGGTGATTAAATAACTTACCCAAGGTTTTGAAGTTCTCCTTGTCTCTCTCCAAAGTCCATGGTTTGTCTTATACTCAGAGTGGTTTTAAGAATTAAAGGTGATCATGTATATAAAGTGCAACTGCCCTGTGAGGTAAATATGATGATGAAATGTAATCCCAAATTAATTTTCCTTGGATTTAATTTAGTATCCCATGGAGCACAGTGTAGGCATCTGTGACCTTGTGGGTCTCCCTGTAGCCTGGGTCATGACCACCAGAAGCTCCAGGGAAAGATTTCCCATATGGTCCTTGGCCAACCCTCTGTATCATGTTTTTTGTTTTGTTGTGTTTTAACCTTTGTGCAGATCAAATGTGGGACACAAGGCTCATTCTGACCTGGGCCTCCTCTGTCCAGTCCCTCCTAAGCACTTCATCCAAGCCACACCCTATATGTGCCTCCATGCTCTTACACACCTGGGCCTCTGTCCACAGGGCTCCTTCTGTACATCCTTGTGGCTCCTGACTATGTGCGAGCATGAACACACACATGCTTGCACATACATGCATCCACACACATACACATACACACACACACATACATACATGCACACTTCAATTACCTAACTTAAAAACAATAAGCAGTTATTTCCTTCAGGTTGCCTTCCCTGATGGGATGGCCTTAATGTGAAAGCCACAACCTCTTGGGTTTCTGCTACAGTACTTATTAGCCCATTTACTTTTCTGTCTCCTGTGGTAGATTATAAGATTCTTGACAGCCGGAACTGTATCTTACTTATTTCTATAGGTATTAGTATCATTCTAATACTGGGATTCAAGGAGAAGGAACACGTTAATGGAAAAGGAGGGAATTTGAGATTGTGCTGCTGTAGGATGTGATGGTGGTAAAGTCTAGTGAGTAGTTAGACATATGGACCTGTAACTCCAGAGAGACATGAGGGGATGGGAGTCTGGATTTGGGAGTCACTGGAGCCCAGGTAAGAGGTGAGGTGTTTGGAACAGCTGGAGTCAGCAGGGAGAGTGTGTGATGTGAGAAGAGAGGCAAGCTGAGTCCAGAGCTCTGGGGAAGCCCCACATTCACCTACAGATGTGTTGGCAGAGACCAAGACTTTGGTACATTTGGTTGCAAAAGATGTTTTCTTTTTATTCCTCATTTGGTCAAGTCCTGAGAGAATTTTGTATTCTGAGAAATTGCATTTCACTTTGAGGCTGCTCTTATGAAAAGTATAAAACTCAGCTGAGATTTATAAATCATATTATAGTTCAGAAAAATAATAGGTTTACAGGATGAGAAAGCTGTTAGAGAGAATTCCCTTACCATTTCAAAATGACAAATTTCTCCCATTCTGTGTTGCAATTTGGCAGCCCTGTTGCATAGCATTTATATACTAAATGTTCCCTTATCATGAGAGCACATGTTAAGAAAATCTAAATCAAATTTCCCAATATGTTAGCTTCTCAGAATTTGGAATATTGAGGTTCTAAATAACTCACTAATCTTCTAAAGGTTTTCTTGTCCAAAGCAGAACATTTCCAGAAATTTCATCCTGGTTCCCTAGGATGCTTGGTAAGGGTTCATTCACTGGCTATTCTTTTTCCTTGGGGAATTTGCCTATTGGAGGGTGACTAGAGTTTGGTAAGGTTGTGGGTTTGCTGTCTAGTGCTGACAAGGGCTGGCATCTCTGCTCTCACCAAAAAGGGACAGGGAGACTTTGGAAACTGAAGGACTTGTGAGTGATCAGGTCATGAAATATGCATGGATAATCAGTGACTGGGTCACCGTGTGTAGAGATAACTTCATGTAGACGGCTGAGTACCGCAGGCTGCACCTAGTACATGGTCAGCACGTGGTAGCCATTATCGTTGCTATTGCTAGACCACAAGCCCCTAACAAAGTGCCTTGCACATAATAAGTGCTTAATAAACAGTAGCTGTTATTCTGATTGGTGTCAGGTCTGCCTCCTTTGCTTGTGGAGGGTGGATGAGGGTGTTAGTTTAGTCAACTGCTTCAGGCGGAGATAGCGAATAGTCAAACGAAGGTTATGTTTGTGGTCTTCAGACTATTTTTTTGCCAACCCTCTTTCCAACTCCAGTAAGTTCCCTATTACTGAACATTTCTTGGAATGCTTTGCTTTACAAAATTTCTCTATGATCCTACGGATGTTTTCTATGGAGGTGATCCAGTTAATAATGAATAACATCTATTCCCTTCTACTGATGAAAGTAAAACTCAGTAATTCAGTAGGAGGGTGCAGGAAAAAGTATTGAAACACAGTGATGGTAATATCATCAGGAGCTTAGCTGATCTGCATTATTTTACTTCACAGGGATGCCAAGCACTAACTTGACCTTGGCTTCACTTAATCACCAAATATTTAGTGTCTCTGTGCATTCATTCCATAATCCTGACTCTAACCAAACTGTCACGTGGCTTTAGGTGGATCTCAGGAAATGGGGCGATGTCCAGGAGTTAACGGGCATCCTGATAGCCCATGGTAATGTGCCCAAGTGAGAAGAAAAGTGAAAGCTTATTTGCAGGGCTCTATCTACAAGACACACAAGAACTATGTGGCTGCCCATGAGTAAGGTCACAATCTATGCCTGGGTCACAATGTTATAGATTCATAGACTGTTATAGTCATTTGCCATTCGTGCAAAGAAGCAATTCTAGTAGCTGTCACAAGATTATTCCTGGTTTATCGCTCGTTCATAAAACATTTATCGAGTCTTTATTTTGTGCCAGGCACTTTGTTAGAAGCTGGAAATTGAAAGATGAATAAGAGATGGTGCCTGCCAGTAAGTAGCTCCTAATCTAGTGGGGAAAAAGAAATGGACAAAGGTAACTGGAAATTGATGTTGAACACAAAAATGGAGGCGTCCTGAAAGACTAGGGAGCAGTGACAACTCCGCAATGACAAGGCTTCCCAGAAGACGGTGATGGCAGCACTGCAGCTCTGAACTGGGAGGGTGGCAGTGGAAATAAGAGAATTGGTGAGACGTTGTGGGGAATTTGTCAGAACTTAGCAACTTAATGGATCTGGGGCAAGAAGAGAAGGTTGGGTAACAAGGTATTTTATTTTTTGTTTCTTCATTAACAAAGCACTCTGAAGTATTTCACAAATATTAACTCATTTAATCCTTGCAATAACCATGAGGTAGGCACTACTATTATCCCCGTTTTACAGATGAGAAAACTGATGCAGAGAGAAATTAACTGACTCCCCATACAAACCTCATTGACTAGAGGAAAGAATGGCAATGCCATGACTAAAACAAACGACAGAGGGGATAAGGAAGGCTTTTTTTCGTTTTACATTTTGAAATAGTTTATGGAAATAATTGAAGATTCACATGCAGTTAAGAAATAATGCAGAGCTTGCCTGTGCACTTTGCCAAGTAATCCCCAATGATAACATTTTGTAAAACTGTAGTAAAATATCACAACCAGGATATTGACATTGATACAATCCACCCATCTTATTCACAATTCTTCAGTTTTAATGTACTCATTTGTGTGCGTGCAAGTATTTAGTTCTAGACAATTTTATATACAATTTTTTATACAACAAGGAAACCTCTTGTTGCTTTTTTATAACCATGCCCACCTCCAGCGTCCCACACCCCAGCTCCACATGCCCCATGCCCTGTGGCAAGGAAGTTTTTGTTAAGTTCTATTCCATCTTTGGCAGCCCCTAGGTTTGTAGAAACTCTCAAGGGAGAGAGATAAAAGTTTGTTTTTACATAACTTTGCTCAGGAATTATTTTTAAAATCAGAAATAGTAATATCTGACAGTGCCCTACCAGTTTTATCTGTGTTAACTTAACCCCCATAACAAGCCTATGATCCAGGTCCCACTGTATACCAAGCACACTGGTTAGTAGGTGATAAAATCAAGACTCAACCCAGGCAGTCTGGCTTCAGAGAATTAACCACTATGCAAAATGGCTTTCTAAAAAGAAAAAGTACTGTACCCTGAAAGCTGAGTGCCCCGGTACTTCTGCTTCATTGATGACCTTCACTGAGGACACCAGAATAACCCCTTATATTTTCAGACAGTCTCTAGAATGTACGGAGTAAGAATTAAAAAGGATTTTAAATGAGGATGGAAAAAATCTTTTACCATGGAGCATCACAGGACCTGAGGATGGATCTGGAAATACTAGAGCTCACACACCAGCCTAGATAATTAGTGGTTCTCTGAGGCTATAGAGATTGGGGAGCTTTCGCCTACTGCTGCACATCAGAGGAGTTGCCTGCCTTAGGCTGCACAGAAAACAGAGAGGCTAGAAAATGTGTTAAGATGGACCATACATTTTCTGGGTAGCAACTAGACCTCATTCATTCATGTTCACACTCATTTGTTCAATCAGTAGATAGTAGTTCATGCATATTATTTTCCAGGCACCATGTTAGGAATAGGGATGCCTTGAGGAATCAAACTTCCTTATCTTTGAGTGGTAGAGGAAAAGACTAAACAAATAGACACATTAACAAATTGTGAGAAGTGTTATGGAGACACAAAGGAGGGGCTTGCTACTGTGTAGTACACAGTGCCTGGTGTAAGACAGGCCCTCATTAAAACTTCATGGACTGAATGGATGATGAATGATTAAGTATAATGTGGAGCTTCCAGTTCTGGATGGAGTAGATACCCTTCTCCCTATTACTTCTATTAAGTACATCTTAATAGACTCTGAAAGGTATAAAGAAGAAGGCAGAATAGCTAGGGACCTTGGGACCCAAGGAATGATGCAGCGCCAGGGTGGTGTCAGCAGAGGTCTAGCGGGAGTCTGAATTCCCACCCCTTCCCAGCAGTAATGAGGCACATTCCCCTCCCTCAGAGTGTCCAGACATGGGCTTCAATGACCACCTCACCACCCGCCACGGAGTAATAAAGCAGTGCCCCTTTCTCCCACTGACAACATCAGAAGAGGTCTGTGTGGTAGGTTGAATTATGTACCCCATGTTCTTAATCTTAATCCATGTCCCATGGGTGTGAACCCATTCTAAATAAGACCTCTTAGAAGATGTTATTTTTAGTTAAGGTATGGCCCAACTGAATGAGGGTGGGTCTTTTTTTTTATCATTAAAATGTTTTTTTGAAGTCTATCATTCATACATAAACATGCATAAACAATTAGTGTGTAATAAAAGTTGTGAACTTACAAAACAAACGTGCATAACATCATACAGGGGTCCATACATCACCCCACCATCAACACCTGTATTGCTGTGAATCATTTGTTGCAAACATGAAAGAGCATTGTTAAAATATCACTACTATATCCCATATCTTGTATATTATAGCCCAACCCACCTGATTATTAACACCCTATACTAGTATTATTTATTTATTATAGTTCATGAGAGAACGTTCTCATTTTGTTCTGTTACCCACAGTTCACCTTCCATCACTGCATGGATTCCCTGTGTTGTACAGTCCCATGCTTTGTGCAATCCATTCAGCGTGTGCGCTCAGTGGCTCTCATTTTCATCACAGAGCTGTGCTGTCATCACCTCCATCAATTTTAGAATGTTCTCATTACTCCAAAAAAAAAAATGAGGGTGGGTCTTAATCCAGATTACTAGAGGCCTTATGAAGAGACAGCCACAGGAAGGAGCCAGAAAAGCAAGCCAAGGAACCCAAGGATTGCGGCAAGCCAGCACCAGAATGCTAGCAACCCCAGGAGGAAGCATGAGACAATAAATTCCCATTGTTTAAGCCCAAACCAGTGTGTGGTATTCGTGATAGCATCTCAGGGAAACTATCATAGGCTGCTAAAACAGAAGAATTATATAAGATCCAGAGTCTTAAACGTATTACCCAAAATGTCTAGGATACAATAGAAAATCACTTGTCATACCAAGAACCATGAAAATCTCATGAAAAATGAGAATGAGGAAAGGCAATCAATGGGTGCCAACAACAAGGTGACATAGATGTTGGAATTATCTGACAAAGATTTTAAAGCAGCCATTAAAAAGATGCTATAATGGCAATTATGAAAATGCTTGAAATAAATGAAAAAAATAGTTTAAGCACAGAAATAAAACATCAAAAGGAGAGCCAAATGGAAATTTTATAACTGAAAAATGCAATAACTAAAATAGTTAAAAAGTTGAATGGATGGTCTCAATAGCAGAATGGAAAGGACGAAGGAAAGAATAAGAAGATAAAACAATAGAAATTACCTAATCTGAACAACATGGAGAAAAGGTACTGAAAAAATAAAAGGATCTGTGAGCCTTGGGGATCTGTGAGACTGTAATGAGAGCTCTAACGATCATGTCATCTCAATACCAGCTTCAAATAGCTACCAAAATCAAAGCAAAATCATGGCCACACAAGGTGCTTCTGCAGCATTCATTCATTTCATTATTCATTCAACAAATACATTTTGAGTAGGTGCCAAACCCTTTGCTAGCCCTGGGAATGCAGTAGTAAACAAACACAAAACCACAACATGGTCCTTGCACTTTTGGAACTTATGGTCCAGGATAGGAGATAGTCATTGCACAAATAATACAATTCTGATCCTTATTCTAATTAGGAGAAACAAACATATTGTGAGAGAAAATAATCGGAAACAAGCATCTAATTAGATTAAGAGATCTGAGGAGGTCTTTCCAATGATGACCTGTGAGATAAGTAGAAGTTAGCAAAGAGTGGGGAAGGTTCTTCCTGGAAGACACCAAAGTACATGCAAAGGCCCTGGGGCAAGTGAAGACTCAAAATAAGGCCAGTGAGGCTTGAGGCTGGTGAAAAAATAGTGTAGTAGGGTCAGACAAGGGCCAGATCATGCCATTCCAAAGAAATTATACCAATGCCTATGACAATTTGTCTGGTATCATTTCAGAACCACACAAAACACCAGACATGTACCCAAACTACTCTCACAACACCCGGTGTTTTAGAACCCCAAAAAGAGAGTCATCTACAAGACTCTGCAGTGACTCAGAGGTGGGGAAGGTCATTTCTGGTGAGGATGAGATGGAGTTGGAGGGATTGTTGGTAGGAATGAGGTTGGTCAGGAATAACTTGGAGAAAATGACCCTGGAGCTGGACTTGGAATTTCAGAGGTGAATCTGAAACAGGGATGGGTTCATTGCAGCCATTATAGCTACACACCAAGAGGTCCATCGTCCATGGGTCCTGGAAACAATGCCATCTGCTCTACACCGACATCTCAACCCAAATCAGTAGGTTAGCTCCAGGCAGAGCTAACAGGGTGCCGCACGCACACATCAGTGGGATTAGGACCAGCATCTGGCTAGGAGGTCGATTAGGTTCTTAACAAGACTACAACCCATTCCTTACCTTGCACAATCATGGGATTTCTGGAGTTCTTGATTTCCATTATTGAAAAAAATTATATCGACAAAGCCCTGATTCCAATTTTAATAAAAATTAGAGGAAAACTTACTTTAGCATTCAGTTTGTTTCCTCTTAGAATGACCCTGGACATAACAAACTTAGCTTGGTTCTATTTTCTTTTTATTGTTGCCCAATTTCAGACTTCTTTATCATAAAACTTGTCAATATTACTGTTCTAGCACTTTAAATTTTACCCTCTCCAAAAAAAAACTCCAATGGAAAATTAGCAATGGGGAATTCATTTCCATATTGTAAGAGAGAGGTAGAAAGAAAAGAATAAAACTGGATTGTGTTTTAAAGAATTAATTTACATGTGAGAGTCATTAAAAGCAGACATTCATTTACTCATGTATTTGCTTAACAGACTAGGTGCCACAAAGATAGAAATTGAAGGTACAAAGATGAATAAGCTGTAGTCTGTGACAGCAAATAGTTGACAGCCTGACAGGAGAGAGACATGTAATCTGATGAATCAGAATACTGCATAGCCAGTACTAGAGTATACCCAATATCTGTTCCTTCCTTTGTCCATACTTACAGAACCCTTATTTTGTTTGGGGTAGTACCAGGGAAGCCAATTGTGATATTCCTGTTTCCACTTTTCTAGCCTGTTCTGCAGCTGGGGGTTGGAGGGAGGGAGCATCCGAGGTGAACAAGATGCCTCCTCATTAATATAAAGGGAGGTTTGTGGAATGGAGGGAGGAGCTTCTGAGAAAGTTTTGCTTTCCAGAAAGAAGACATTAATGAGGTCACCCTGGCCTGTCTTTTTCCAGCCTTGACTACAAATGCAATGTGTGAAACATGGCAGCTATTTTGTGACCATGAGGAAAAGGCAAAGAAAAAACACAGAGACCCTGGCCTTGGCATTATTTAGCTGCTGAAACAATACCAGCAGTCATCTACCTCTGGCCTTCCTGTTATATGAGAAGAATAAATCTATTTGTTAAAGCTATTGCTAGTCAAGTTTTCTAATGAATACTGTTCTGCCTAACTGATTCAAAGAGGTATGAATAAAGTATTGTGGGAGTAGAGAAGAGGATAGACCAAGAGGTAAGGAGGAGCAAGGTCCTGCATGGCCTATATACCAGGCCAAGGAGGGTGGTGGGCACTGGCGGTCTTTGGTGGGTGCAAAGGGCAGGGATTCTTTAACTGAAGAGTCTCTGAGAAAGAGAATTCTGGATGAGGCTGTAATAGAGGGACTTGGATTTGGTGGCTGGGCTGTCACTGCTGCCTTTTGCTGGGGACTTTCTGTGGGGTGCAAGGAGCAGACACCTTCTCACAGTGACTAGAAAGAGAGCAAGCAGACCTGCAAATACACTCCAGTTTGAAAAGAGACGTGGCTGTAAAGGGAGGAAGAGGGGTGTTGGAGTTTGACAGGAAGGCACAGGTGAGGGAAATATCCTCTTTATTCTGGGGAGGTTTTCATGACCTGTAAGCCCAAGCAGAAGAAACAGTGGAAACCCTTGGAGGTACCTGTAGATCACTGGCTGGAAATTTGTCAGCTGTTGGAAAAATCTTAAATAAACTCATATGCACAAAATAAATAGGCTGCAGAATGTAATCCTAGTTGTGGAAGCTCTAAGAGGTAGACAATTCTGGGTAGCATTTTCTATAATTGCTTTTAAACCACATTGTCTTTTTTTTTTCTCTCCAGCACCTTTTTTTTTTTTTTTTAAAGATTTATTTATTTACTTTATCCATTTTAAACCCCCCTTCCCCATTTGCTATTTTTTTGTGTGTATGTGTCCATTCGCTGGGCTATTCTCTGTGTCTGTTTCCTGCCATTTCTTCTCATCCTTCTCCTCCAGTCTTCACCAGGATTCGATCCTGGAGACCTCTGATGTAGGAGAGATGTGTTCTGCCACCTGCGCCACCTCGGTTCCTGGTTTTCAGAGCATATCCTCTTGACTCTCCCTTGCATCTCTCTCCTGTTACGTCATTATCTTGCTGCATGGCTCCCGGGGCCTGGCGGCTCACCGGCACACAGAGCCTGGCAGCCCATGCGCCTCTTATATATATGTTTTTATTTTACCAGGAGGTCCCGGGGATCGAACCCAGGTCCCTCCACATGGCAGACGGACGCCCAACCATTTGAGCCACATCCACCCCCCGCTCCAGCATCTTTTGACTCTTAATGGTTTCCTCCCTCTCGCTTAAATTATCCATGGTATTTCCTAACCTTGCAAAGAGAAATATTTCTAATCCATGGGCCTGGGGTAAAGGTAATATCTCACAATACATCATTTGGCCAGGAAATCATCTTCTCTTAAGAACACATCTTTTCAGGGCTAGAAAAGCATGGGGTTTTGATATTCCTGAAAAAAAATTTTTTTTCAATCAGCCTTAGCAACTTAGCCAGCATTTTGCAATATGATTATTGGTATCTGGAGGATTGGTAGTTAGGAGACAACTGACAGCTAGGTTCACAGTTTCCATATTGTTGAGCCCCCGTAATTATTAACATCTCATAGAATTAAACTGGCAGTCACTGTCTGCCTGGCTTTCCTCGCCAACTTCTTCACATCTATAAATCCCCGCCGGACAGTGAACCCCTCCAGCCCGGGGGCTGTATCTTATTTGTTGTTGCATTTCTGGAAACTAGTAGAGGATCTGGCCAAGACTTATTGAACTTGGGCTTCTTAATCTGGGGTCTGCAGACAGGCATTAGGAGGATGAAATTTTGTATGATGTATGCAAGTGCATTTTTCTGGGTAAGAGTTCATAGCTTTTATCTGCTTCTCAAAGGGGTTCCTGACCCTAAAAAGCTGAAGAACTAATATTAGAACTGAAATGTTTGATAGTAGGTAGGTAAAATGGCATGACTGTCATTCCACTTAATAAAATCTCCTCCAACTTAGATATATGCTTTTTTCTAAAGATTAAGGTTAAATTTTTATTCTGAGCACTTAAGGCTTCAACTGCTTTCTCTCCAGACTATGCTCTGATTCAAAATAGAACCTGTCTCTACTGGAAAACAAGAAATAGAAAGAGAGGCATTGCTCCTGGGTTTCTTGGGTGTTTGGTGCAGAGTCCTCGTTGCTCCATGGCAGGGTGTGGGTGTAATTGCATAATAGCTCTGGTCTCCAAGGGAGAGGAAGTGCTGCCACATGGCAGCTCCCTCCAGGCTGGGTTCACACAAGTCATTACTCTCTAGGCATCAGACTCTGTCTTGGCCCCAGCCACCTCCCCTTCTGTGGGTTCCTGTAAGCCAGGGCTTGCAGCCAGAGCAAGTCCTCTCAGGTGTAAGAAAACAATCCAGGCCAACAGAGCAGGGTCCTTCACACAAACCACCTACCAGCCTTTCAGTTTCCCAGAGAGTCTGCCTGACGAACACTCGGGTTTCTGCTGTGGAAAGGGGAGATTTCTGTGGAGTAGCAGACCTGTGTGGTGGGAGGTGCCCCCTCTTGCAGACTCAGCTAGGTTGAAGGAGGGGGACAGGACAGTAGTTATTTTTCTTAGCCAGGGATTCATGGTCAATGAATGGGTTTCAGAGGATCCTTAAACCCCTGAAAACTGCACACAACATTGTAAGTATATGTGTGGCTTTGGGGAGAGATTCCATAAGAACGACTGCTCTGAATTAGGGGTGATGCTTTTCATGCCAGTTAGTGCTCACGCCAGGTTCCTCTACTTCCAGCCTCAGGGAGGACATGCACAGAAGAATAAATGAAGGATTCCCTTGTGCAGTTACTGCAGCAACCCTCCCAAGGGGTCTCCTCCCCATGAGGGTCCATCCAATTTACCTACACTCTGCCAGGGAATTAATCGTTGCCGCCAGCAAATTATAACTTCCTTTTACAGATTATCAGGCACAATGGCTTCATAGCATTGATTATTGCCACCGCTGCCCCGTCTCCCAGCATAGCGTCTGGCATGTAGTAGGTACTCTCTAGACAAAAGTTCCTCTTTGATTACAGTCCAAACTCTTAGGTAAACAGCCACAATCCTGAACACCGGGTTACATGCTGCCTTTCAGGTCAGACTCTCCGCTCTTCCCAACTACTTGGACTCAGCCCTGCATTTTTACCATGTGCGAATGCATACCACACTTTAGCTCCTGGTTTTGGCTCAGCTACTCAATGCACCTGGCACTCCCCTGCCTTATCAAATCCCACTCATCAGTCACCTGCTCACTTTCTCGGAGCCTAGTGTTGACCAGGATTGTGAGAAGTGACTGATCCTCTTCTGGGTTTCTAGAACTTGGTTTATCCTTGCCATTCATTTGGCATTCAGGCATTGGGTACGCTTGCTGTTTGCCTGAACTTTAATATCCTGTGGTGCCATTTACCTTACTGTGTGCTTGCATTTTGTACCTCTGACTGAAAGGCTGAGCTTTTTGAGCATAAGGACCTTGTACCCTAGTGGCACCTCTAGCAATGAGCACAGTAGGAGGCATCCTAGGAATGTTGATCTGATGTTTCCATAATGTGATCTACCTACAATTCAACACTTTTATGTTCAATACATACTTTTGAGTGTCTAATACATGTCTACAGTCTGGCAAGAAGAATAAGCTCCTCTGTGTCAGCAGTGCCACCTAGACTGCTGGTTCATCAGCAGACTGTATCTGGTAGGAGTCATGAAACTTTTCCTACTGCATACAGGCCAGTGATGTCTGCTTTACTTTGTTCGAACTAGGCAGTTTGGCTCACACCAATCATTGTTCTCAAAAGGAATCATTCAGGTTGAATTCAAAATCCCTTGGGATTTTGGGAATCAGCAGGATGGTGGTACATTCGCCCAGAGGAGGTTAAATCAAGGACAGAGTTTTCTTTATGGAAAAGACATTTGCTGATTGTCCTTTGCATTCTGTTTTTTCCATCCCTTGAGTTGCGACCCTTCAAAAAAGGCCTCATGGATCTTACATTTTTGGCTCATTCTGGATTGGTTCCATGCTATTCTTTCCACCATCTGCATCTGCTTCTAGCATACTCCCTCATCCTTAAGCCACAGATCAACTTGGGCCCCCACAGATTTCTGGAGCCATAACACAAGACCACACATAAGCTATAAAATCTGGGTTACTTTGTCCTGTTTTCTAGTGTTTCTCAAAGAACATACTTACAGAGATAAGTTGGAAGGGGAGGGGAGGAGAGAAGGGAGGAGGTGGGGAGGAGAGGAGAGGAGAGGAGAGGAGAGGAGAGGAGAGGAGAGAAGGTCAAGAGTTCTAGTTTTCTCAGTAAAAAAAAACTGGCAGAGAAATTAGTGGGACTTCATTTTAATGCAGAGTAGAATGCAAGTGACTGATTTTTTTTTAAAAAAATGGTAAACCACTAATGCTTAAGATGGGGGACCAGAGGAATGATGCTGGAGCCCCATATCCATCCTAAACAAGGTACTGAAATCTTTTTTTTTTTTCAAATAGGAAATAAATTAAAGCCCAACAAATCAATAAAAATAGCACTTCCAAAAGTGACAGTGTAATCCCATTTACATGTTGCATGTCTTGGAATGATGAAGGAGTTGAACTTTAGATCATTTGTCCCTGGGAAATGCTTAGAACCTTCACAAAGTAGGGCCAGGAGAAGTCACAGTGGAGATGAAGAAGAAGGGGAGGTGGGAAGGCAAGGTCTCAAATTCCTGGTCTGTGTTAGGGAACAGCAGTGAAAACCAGACGGTTGCCACCTCCAGAGGGCAGCACAGCAGATATCCTGAAGCTGGCCCCCCAGTGTAGTAGACTCTACAGATCAAAATGCTCTCAGCATTTGGGCCCTAGTCAAAGCTCTGTTTGTGTTTTCAAATGAGGCAGCATGTGCCACCACAGTGGGGCATGCATTTTCCTAGTTTTCTTGATGGCTCCATGTTAAGGATGATTCTGATACAAAGTAAGATACATTTCAAGAAAGTGAACTGGCAGAATCCTTATCCTAGGAGGATATTTAGTAATGATCCATTGGTATTGGCACCTTGCTTTGTATTTAATTCCTCTCTACTCACCGTGCATCAATATGCATAATGCTTCTTTGGGCTGCCATAGCTAATCTTGAAAATCTATCATTCAACCTCCTGCTGACTTGGTTTCTTCTCTGTTCAGGCTGCCGCAGGGACGACCACATGACACCCCTAGAAGTCCCTAACGGCCAGAGGTCTAATGTCACTGACCAACCCAGTTTGCAATGCCATTGTACTGGACTATCAGTAGAAAAAGTTAATAAATCCTGGTGCCTTCCATGTGTTCGGTGCCCTCCTTGGAAGCCCAAATCAGATTATCAATCCATAAATTGTTATGATTTGTGCAACATGTTTTGGATGAAGCCAATTAGCTGCAACTGATTGGACTGGAAATCAATATGCAAGTCAAAGACAACCATAAATGGATTGGACATGAAGGACGCTGGCCACCTCTGGGTTGCCTTCCTGATAATTTTGCCCATTAGAGAGTCTGTATATTGAGGGGTGCAAACTGGCCTGCTTGAATTCTCTCTTTCGGAAAAAAATAAATGTCATTGTTCAGAGCAATGGACAATTGTCCAAAGCACTTTTCTGCTCCTCCATGGAGCCTGTGGCATATACCATTGTGACCCAGTATGATTGTGTCTGATGATGTGAGTTGCCATGCAATCCCACACCCTGTGTGTTTGTGCAGTAAACTTTCAGCACTCAAGGTCAACTGTGCATGACATTTACCACATGTAAGCCTGCAGTTGGCATCATCCTCATTTGGATCCTGTTGGGCTCTCTCTCTATTTTTGTTAGGGCTCATCAGCATAAAAATGAAGTTGTTTTGATTTGCTATTATCTGTCTGCTATCAGAAAACTGTTATTAGGGAAATTGTATTAATTAGCAACAGCTGAGGGGAGGACTGGCTATTTTGGAGCTGCAGCTGCAAGTCTCTTTGCAATCTGACTGTTGAGTACATTCAACAATTAGCAGAATAAATAGTCTCTGGGTGTATTTAATCATGTTAATTTTGTTTTCCTCTATTTGTATTACTGTTTAGGACTGTTAGTTAATCTACATTAAATACCCTGATACCATTTGAACACTTAAGGCATACCATCAGCTATCCTATTTCCTCTGTGATTTACTGGACATGCTATATTGTTTAGCTTAATGCTAATTTAAAAAAAAAATTTACATAGGAAAATAGAGACTTAAAATTTATTCAAAACATTGGCCTTTTAACCAAAGTACTTAATTAAGCTGAAAATCATATTCTAAACCATTCTGGGTGTGGTGGTTTAAAACTGTGTATACCCCAAACATGTTCTTAAACTTAATCCATTCCTGTGGGTGTGAAACCATTATAAGCAAGGCCTTTTTGATGAAGTTACTTCAATTAAGGTGTGACCCAGTTCAATTACGATGGGTCTTAATCCTACTGCTGGAGTGCTTTATAAGCAGAATGAAATTCAGACAGGAGAGAAAAAGTCTCAGGAAGAGAGAAGCTGAAGTTCAATGAACCAGAGGAGAACAGACAGGCCAGGAGAGGCCGTCATGTGCATTGCCATGTGACAGAAGAGTCAAGGACCAAAGATCACCAGCAGCCAGCCACAGAATGCCAGTCTTCAGGAAGAAAGCATGGCCTTGATGATGTCTTGACTTGGACTTTCTCTTTGCCTCAGAACTGTGAGCTAAAAAACTCCCATTGTTTAAGCCAATCCAATGCATGATATTTGTTTGAGTAGCCAAGGAAACTGATACACTGGATAGCAGATATAGCTAGATGGATGGAAAGCTGGCAGTGTAAGTTGATAGAATGACAGATGGATAGAATGATAGACAGACATACAGATAGATACATATATACAAAGATCTTAAGGACTGGGATTTAAACCTTTGAAATTCTAATCCCACTTAGTGCATTACTTTCTCCTTATAATCACCATCAAATCAGTGTGGTTCACTAATGAAAGATGTTGTTAATGGGGGAAAGTGGGGGAGGGGTGGGGGTGGGATATATGGGAATGCCCCCCCTCCTTTTTGTGCAGGGGCCGGGGAATGAACCTGGGACCTCATATGTGGGAAGCTGGTGCTCAACCATGGAGCTACATTGGCATCCCAGAGTTGGTTTTTTCATTTGTTGTTTATTGTTTTTAAGACGTACCAGGAGCCAAACCCAGGACCTCGTATGTGGGAAGCAGGCACTCAACTGCTTAAGCTACATCTGCTTCCCCGCTATACTTTTTTAAAGACTTATTTTATTTATTCCCCCCTCCTCCTTGTTGTTTTTGCACTCGCTGTCTTGCTCTCTGTGTCCATTTGCTGTGTGCTCTCTGTGTCTGCTTGTCTTCTTCTCGTCTACTCCTTAGGAGGCACCGGGAACCAATCCTGGGACCTTCGATGTCGGAGAGAGGCACTCAATCTCTTGAGTGACCTCAGCTCCCTGGTTTGTTGTGTCTCTCATTGTCTCTCCTCTTTGTCTCTTTTTGTTGCACCAGCTCTCCGCGCAGCCCAGCTCGCTTTCACCATGAGGCCCCAGGAAACGAAC
>JAQZBX010030121.1:12905-27055 GCA_029593785.1 Cabassous unicinctus | reverse complement strand
GAGAGGCCCCGGGTTCGCTTCCCGGCGCCTCCTTGTGAGGGCAGGCCGGCTCGCGCGGCGCCGTGGGCTGATGCGGCAAGACCTCACAGCAAGGGGGAGATAAGCAGACACAGAGAAGACACGCAGCGAATGGACACAGCAGCACAAGCAGCAAGGGGGGGATAAATAAATAAAATAAATAAATCTTTAAAAAAAAAAAGAAAAAAAAAGAAAGGAAGGCAAAGGGCTACCTGAGAAAACCTGCTTCCTTGGAGAATAGTTAGTTCAGTCATCATCTACTTTAGTTTGAGCAGATATTTAACAAATGGAAATATTGTTTTTGTATTTGTGTGATGGCTAGGCTAATGTGTCAACTTGGCCAGGTAATTGTGCCCACTTGTTTGGTCAGGCAAGCACTGGGCTAATTGTAATACAAGGACATTCATGGGCTTTAATCACCAGTGAGTTTACTGCATAGATAGCTGATTACATATACATCAATCAGGGAGATTGCCATCAGCAATGAGTGACCCTTTATCCAATCAGTTGAATGCCTTAAAAGGGGAAGTGATTTCAGCATTCAGAGAGAATTTCCCAGCTCTTCTATGGACAGCCAATGTCTCCCAGAAACTCATCAAGGAATTTCATTGGACTTTCATCGGAGCCCCTGGTTTGCAGCCTGCCTGTGGAACCTGGACTTGTGCATCTCCATGGTCACGTGAGAGACTCTTATAAAATCACATATTATTGACAGATATCTCCTGTTGATTCTGTTTCCCTAGAAAACCCTGACTAATACAGCTTGGTACCAGAAGTGGGGTGGTTCTTGAGGAACACAGTCTGGGATGTCTGAGGTGGTTCTGGGAGTTTTGCAATTGGCTCTCTACTCTAATTGGACTCAAGGGTACTAATGACTCCCTTTCCAATAATGAAGAGGCCACTAACGGTCCATGGCGTGAGTTGGCAATAGAGATATGCAAAATATCATCACTGGATTCCCCTACTTACATGCTTATAAGAAGCAAGGATCTGGGTGAGAGTGTTTTCAACAACTTAACAGAATTTTGTGGAGTCAAAAGTTATAATGATGTTGGCTGGCTCCTCCTAGATACTCTGGATATAGTTAGAAAAGAAAGAGATGAGCTAAAGGCTTCAAATTTGAAACTTAAATGCCACATGAATGATGTGAAAGTTTCTATGTGTGCTCTGAAAGAAAATCTTGTCTCCTCTAGCCACACACTTGAGATATCTGAGAACCAAACTCAGACTCTCATTGTACAAGTAGCAGAGTTCCAAAGGAAACTAAAATCTCAACTCTGTAGGGTTTCTGCAATTAAAGTGAAGGCTTGATTGGAAAGGAATAGAACCCAGAGGATTGGGATGGAGATATATGGGATGATGATAATATTTGTGGGGACATTAGAACCTTAAATTCTGTGGAGACTTTACCAGATAAACCTGCAATGGCCTGCCCTGTAGAGACCACACCTTGTCAACCTTGTATCACCCAGCCTCCAGCCTGCCCCAGGGAGTCTGGACCTCTTCCCAGCCCTAAGGCGGGTACCAGCCAAACTCCAGCATGCACTGCCCAGCCTCCAGTCTGTTCTGAGGAATCTGCCTTCCAACTCCTGCCTGAAGAGATTAATCCTGTCTCACCAGAAGAAAATGCAAAAGAATGCCCTGAGGTCAGTAGCTTGCAAGACATTTCTAATTCTTCTTCTTATCCACCCCCACCACCCCTCTTGTCTTCGAGACATATTACTAGACTAAAATCACAACAAGCCCCCAAGGGTGAAATACAAAGTGTGACCCATGAGGAAGTACGCTATACTCTGAAACAACTGCATGAGTTTTCCAACTTATATAGACAGAAATCAGGGGAATATGTATGAATCCTGACTAATACAATTCGGAAAAGTTTTTTTTTTTTTTTTTTAGTAAACATTTCTATTTTTTTTAACTGATTAAATTATTTGAATACAATGCTGCCCAAAATCTTTACAATCGAAATAAGCATGTCTTCCTTTCTATCATGTCTGGAGATCAGAAATTAAATTTGTGTGTTAAGTAGATTGTCAATAATGCATTTCAAAAGGTCATAACGTCTGGACTTAAGCAAAATTATGTTTTTATATAAGGAAATGTTTTTTCTTCTTGTCAAAAGACATGCCAGTAGGTTTTGCCTGCTTTGGTTTGTAGCATTGGCCTGTTTTGCTATGTGATGAAACAGTAACTAGCTCAGAACTACCAAACCATAAGAGCAGTTACCATTGATTAAGCACTTATTGCCTCTTAGGCATTTTGTGAATATAAAATAATTGAATCCATTTAACAACCCACCAAGGAAGGTGTGGATGTTTCACACAAGAGAGAGCTGAGGTTTAGTGAGGTCGTGCAATGGGCGGAGGCCACATATGAAGTTCCCCACTGAGGTAGGCTTCCCTTCCACCCATAACCCATACCGTCTGCCACTTACGGGGGCAAGGCGGAGGGAGCCTCAGCAGCCCGCGGAGCCAGCATCAGGGCGGGGACCTGCACTCTTTCTTGGAAGGAAGCACATTGGATTCCTTCTAGAAAGAGATATAGGATGCCCAGGGAGCCAGTCTGGACAAGCTTCTGAGGAGATAATATCTGAGTTAGATCCAGAAGGATTAGTGGTCATGTCCCAGGCATTTAAGGGACCCATTGAGGAAGGGCATTGTGCGGAAAATGGGAGGTCACGGACAAAGGGACCAACACATAACTGGGAAGGGGTCTTGCATTGA
Organism: Cabassous unicinctus; assembly: GCA_029593785.1. Taxonomy (NCBI): domain Eukaryota; kingdom Metazoa; phylum Chordata; class Mammalia; order Cingulata; family Chlamyphoridae; genus Cabassous; species Cabassous unicinctus. The sequence goes on along the minus strand of JAQZBX010030121.1, from coordinate 24,311 downwards.
GGGGCTGGAACACTGAGTGGGTCAGAACTCAATGGAAAATGAGACTGTAAAGGTGAACTGGGCAGGTGTGTAGGGAGAGAGCTCAGGGAGGCGACAGGCTGAGAAGAAATTTGTGTGTCAGATTGAGGAGTTAAGACTTTATTCTATAGATGATAAGTATCCAGCAGCAGTTTCAAACAGATCACAGTCACAATGTGTGTATGTGTTGGGGGTCTGGGGTGGTGGTGTGAGAGGAGCTCCCTCAGTGGGTGGCCCTGGAGATATATAGATAGAGGCCAATGAGTAGGTTTTTCACAATCCCTTTGGTGAGATTTTATTCAATAAGATAAAAAGCAAATAATTCAGACCTTTTTTGTTTCCTTGGGATTATTGGCCAGTGACTATAATTTATTCAAACAACAAGTATTTTTTGAGAATTTACAGACATTGGGTGAGGCTCTGGGGAACAGAGGTAAATACGAAAGACAAGGTCTCTGCCTGCAATCTTAGGGGTTAGGGTTACAGATGGTGGCATTTCCAAAAAGATATCCTTGCTGGAACAATTTCAGGAAGTGCAACAGGTTGAAAATATGTACAGATTCAAGTGGGATTTCAATCAGTGTAATATGAGGGCATTCTTGAGTGGTTAAAGAGAACTTAGATGGGAAGTGGGAGTGGCTCAGTCGATAGAGCCCCCGTTTACCATATGGGAGGCCCCGGGTTTGCTTCCCGGGGCCTCCTTGTGAGGGCAGGCCGGCCCACGTGGCGCGAGGGGCTGATGCAGCGGGACCTCACAGCAAGGGGAAGATAAGCAGACACAAAGAAGACACACAGCGAATGGACACAGCAAGCACAAGCAGCAAGGGGGGGATAAATAAATAAATAAATCTTTAAAAAATAAAAAAATAAAAAAAAAATAAAGAGAACTTAGAGACGTTTGGGACGCTTTATAAAAAATTATTTTCCTAATTGGTATCATGGATGTTGATCACAGTTTTCCCGAACACCGCTCATTGTCCATATCAGAGACAGGATTCTCGATTGGGAGATTGTTACATAGAGCCTCACAAGGAATTTATTATGTTCAAATTATTTTCCTTTGATAAACTTGGCAATATCATATTAGAAACTCAGGTTAATCGGAATTCTCCCATACTGCCATAATTACAAGATCTTTGTTAATTTAGCCTAATGACCATTACAAGTGTCCACACAAAGGCACTTGGGTACGGTTCCACCTATTTCTAGCACAGAAATATTATCCTTCAAATGAATTAAAACATGCATGAGACCTCTTGCCTTCAAGTTTTTTGGAGCTATCTTGAATAATAAGGATGAGGATGATAGATTTATGATGATTTACCAACAAATATAAATTAAAACCCCACTCACAAAAATCCATTTGTATGCAATATCATAGTTCATTATAGCAAATAATTTTTTGACATTAAATTAAATTAGTGGAGGAATATGGATTCAATCAGCAATTCCTTGCCATTTTTTAAAACTCAAGCTCTAAGAGCAGATGAGGTGCTTTAATTATTTTGTTTCACATGTGGAAAGAATAAATCTGAGGGAAATAACTTAGGATTCTTTCCAAGTTTGAATCACAAATTATCGTAGGACCCTGGAGAGAAGCAACAGCAAACAAGATTTTAGGCGGTTCTTTGTCAGGTCAGCCTTCCGATCAATATTGAAAGTTACCTTGAGGACCTAATTTTTTCCTTGTGCTGTTTCTCAGAGTTGAAGGAAGTTTAATCTTCCTCTTGAAAGGTCCATGATATGTGTTATTCATGTTATGTGGCTAGCGTCCCAGGACGAAATCCTGCAAAAACTGCTTGCTGTGGCCACCCCGACCTCTGCCAAGTCTTGTGGAACTAAAGCCTAAAGGACACTCGAGACAAAGGACTAGGGCTTTGGTGGCCGCACAGCACCCTTTTAGCTTGGCGTCTGCATCTTGTCAAGAGGCAGGTGAAGCTGACTGTTCGTGTCCTGTCCACTGGTCATCTGGATCTCATAACCCAGAAAGGAGGAAGCAGGAGCTCCCATGGTGCTGGGAGCAGACGCTGCCCACTGCTGGCCTCCCCTCTCAGGACGGGATTCTCTGATAATTCCCTTTCCCTCAGGCCCACCCTGGACCTTTCTGCCTTTCAAGGGCCTTAAAGGAGAGGAGATTTCACATGGTGAGAATATATTGCACACTAAGAGAAGGGCTCCAGGAGACAGAAGACAATGTTGTCACAATCCGGTTTTATTGGCAATCCCTTTAATTCTCTCCCATAAACTTCCACCTCTGTCTTATACTGGCCAATTTTATGACCCGAGGAATCCTTCTTATCTTTGATTCATATCCTTAAAAGTAGTTGCGAAGGGCAACCACCTTGAACATTCCAAGGAAAGAAAAATGTTCCGCTAGCAACAACTGAAACATTGATATAAAAATCACACAATTTATTCTTCATGTTATTAAGAAAAAATAACATGAGAGATAAAATATTATTAGAAAACTGTCTAAATAGCAGTTGCCCCCCAGTAAAAGGCAGCAAAAGGCCCAGAGTATTTCATAGACAAGCTTGGCAAACCCTTAGGAATTCTGCAATAGTGGAAAAACAAAATCAAACCAGGCAAGGATTTAATGTTTGACTGAAGCTAGATCTAATTTCCATCCTTTACACTGGTCAGCAGGGGAGCTATTTTCTTGGTAGTGGTTTTCTAAAAGTTTTGTGGTCAGATTTTTTCCCCCCCATTTATACTGATTTCTCATGACTCTTCACTTCCAGTTTGGCACCTGAAAAACCTCCTCAGGGATTTAAGCTGCAAACTGAACGAGTCTCAGACATCCCAGAACATTGCATAGCCACAGAGTGATCTGCCTGGAGCTACTGTGCATCGCAGAGCACCTATAAACTGTGTTTTCTCTTTCTCTGCCTGAAGGACACCTTCTTTTGGCACTACAGAGAAAATTTTTCCTCTGGTGCAATGCAGCTTCCACATCAATTGATGCCAGGAGCATTCTGCTGAGAAACAGGAGTAAAAGAGAAATCAGCAGCCAAGTGACTATCATTTTTTAAAATACTAATTGACCTTGTCAAGATAATTACTGCAGATTGGGAGACACTGACAGTCTCTGGCAGGTTAGATGGAAAACCTACTGATTCTGGGGAGAATTTACTAGGAAAAAAGTTTGTTGTATTGAATGAGAAGCCTTGGGCTATTTTAAAGGCAAATACTTCTCATTCAGAGATTCTGAAGCTGAGGGACATGCACTAGCTTTAAATCCAGAAGAAAAATGTATACTTATGACATTGTGATTTTGTCTGAGAACCTCAAAGAATTACACAATCCTAAAATCCTTCTTTGAAGCTCATAGTATTATTCTCCATTCATATCAGTCCAGTTATGCAAACATTCAACAATCATTTATTGAACATACTGTTTAAAGTACTATACTAGATTCTGCATGCAATACAAAGATGAATGGCATGCAATGCCTGCCTTCAAGAAGTTTACAATGTCGTAAGAGAGATGTCCCATTCATAAGTAAATATAATACAAAGTTTATAATTGTATGATGTCCAGCCATTAGTTAGAAATGGAAGGCTAAAACTTGGAAGAAGTCACACCTGGAAATAACTGTGGAATCAAAGTTCCAACTAACATTTGAACGAATATATATATTTTTTTAAATCTTGGGCAATTTCACCAATATTTTTCAAGGAGCCTTAATCCATATTCAATACATACTCTGATGATTAGGTTAAGGTACAATTAACCACAAACTGGATTCCCAAGATAAAATAGTTGCCCTGGTTTTTGTCAGATTACTTTGACATCAAGTAAGTGGTGACTCATATGCTTGGGATGGGACTAGTCAAGGTCCAGTATGAAGAGGTCTTTATGTTTTTGTTTTTGTTTTTTTAAAGATTTATTTGTTTATTTATTTTTATCCATTTTTACCCCCCTCCCCCATTTTTGCTGTTTTTGTGTCCATTCACTGGGCAATTCTCTGTGTCTGTTTCCTGCCCTCTCTTCTCATCCTTCTCCTCTTGTCTTCACTGGGAACTCCAAAGTGGGAGAGAGGCGTCCTCCCACCTGCGCCACCTTAGTTCCTGGTTTTTTGGCATGTCTCATCTTGGCTCTCCCTTGTGTCACTCTCCTGTTACGTCATCATCTTGCTGCGTGGCTCAATGGGGTCTGACGGTGCACTGGCTTGTGGGGCCTGGCAGTGCACACACTCTTGGGGCCTGGAGGCCCATGCGCCTTCTATATTTTTCTTTATTTTTACCAGTAGGTCCCAGGGATTGAACCCAGGTCCCTCCATATGGGAGACAGACGCCCACTCATTTGAGTTATATCTGCCCCCCTTTATGTTGTTTTTAATGATAGTTTGGTTTCCTTATAAAGAAGTCACTCCTGAAATCCTGTCCTATTTAACAGGTATATTAACTTGCCCAAGGATATAAATGACAGAACAGAAAATGAATTGACTAGGAGAGACATTTACTGTGTCCTATGATAAAGAAGGTCCTCAAACAATCTCAACAGGCTATCATGATGTGTTTGTTCTAACACGATAAAATTTCATAGCCGTAAGAGCAAAGCCTATGCTTCGGTCCAGAAAATCAGTGAATGTGTACAGATGGCAGAGATGTGGCTGAAAGACAGCATGAGTGAAAATGACCACTCTGGGAACCATGATTTCCTGCAGGCTTAGTACAAGTCAACCATGTGATGAGGCACCCAAAAGAGTGAATGCACTGTTTGCATTAATAAAGGAAGTGTAAGGGGTCTGACAGACCCATGCTAGGCAAAGCTGGTCAGAAATCATTTCTTGGAATATTTTGAGCATGTCTGGGTGCCACACTTTCAGAAGAGCATGGTACTGTAGATCACCAAGGTTGGCAAAGAGAATTGAAGACCATGATATACAGGGAATTCTTAAATGAATGTAGCATGTTAGGTCTAGAGAAGAGACTTGCTGGTGGGATGTATTGGAAGATTATCTTCCAGTGAGGGAACAGCTGCCATGTGGGAAAATTGTTAGACATTCTGGGTAGCTCTGATGGGCAAAATGGGACCCAACTAAGGAAAGTTACAGAGAGATCAATTTTTGCTCAATGTGAGAAAGAATTCTGTAAGAATCTGAGTTATTATAAAAAGTAACTTAATGGTGTTGAGATGTAGTGATCTCCTCATTGAAGGCTCCTCCTCATTCTGGGAGAATGAACAAGGCATATTTAATGGGGTGTTACAGTGATATCATGTCATGTGTCAGATAGTAAAACAGGACAAATGGCTGTTGATGTCCTTGACAAATCTGGAGTTCCATGAGTCTATGCACATTGTCCTGTAGAATTATATTCTGTCTGTACTCATCTAAACATCTACATTCAACCCCAGTATTGCTCTTACCAAAATTACTGGGAAAGAGACTTATTAGTGAAAAAAAAGTACGAAATAGAAGATCTACCTTGTCACCACAGCTCAGACATAGACACCAAGCATTTGTTGAATGAATGAACTGGGCCTGTAATACAAAACAAATGAAAACAAAACACAAAGCTTTATGAATAATGCAATGCAGAACTGGAGTATGTGAATTAAACTGCTACTAAACATAGTTTCTATCTGTCTGCTCCCTGGACAAGGAGCAAAAGTTACAAAATCTGAGTACCCTCCACTCCTCTTTCTTCACCTTTTTGTTTTTTTCTAATTTAGGTCACCTTCTATTCCTCCTTTAGAGGTCAGTTCTAAACCCTCAAGCTCTGAACAACCCCTCCCCCTAGTGAAAAGAATCTTCTCTCAGGCAGCTAGCCAAGATGACTGATTGGCTGATCAGGGTGAACAACCTTCAGTCAATGTGTTACTTAACTGTGCCTGGGTGTTTAAAGCTTTCGTTTATAATTGGAGCTCAAAAGCTCCAGAAAGTGAACTCGGATCTCAGCAGGGCGGGGAGGAGAAGGCAAAATCTTAGGGAGGGGGGTGGTGGAGGGTCTGATCTGAAACACCCCCTCCCGCAAATTTTCCAAGGTATTTAGAAAAACTTCTAAGTAGTAGAATCTATAGCTGTTGGTGTTCTATCAAAAGTAAATGAATGCAGCTAGGGAAATAATGAGCCGCTGTGGTACTAGAAAAATCCAGCATAGCTTAAAAATTGAGGCATTGTATTGCACCTTTGTAACCGAGGGTTAAGAATTATATAGATGCCTTTACGTTATAAAAATAGCAAAAGGTTAATATCTGAAATTGCTGAAACTGGCTGGATTTAGTTTAGACCTGCTATTATGATGGTCATTCTAAACAGGTCTCATCCCTGTTTATGGTAACCCAAAACTCAGCCTCTCCCTTGTGTATAACCACTCCATCTTTCTGTTTGATATGCATACGGAACACCTTGTGACTGACCTCTACTCTGTATTTTCCTATCCCAGAATCTTGACCTCTGATAATGATTATAACCTTGCAACTCACCCTGGTTTGGTACCCACCCCACCATGTTCCACCTTTTATGTTTATTAATGAATGAACCTGTGTCCAGCTCCACCCAATTACCATGAACATATTGATGGTATAAAATATTAGACTTTCTGCAGTTCGGGGAGGCTGATCTGTGATTGTACATTTCCGGCTCCTGCTGGCGAATAAATCCTCTTTTCCTTCTTAGCCTAGTTTGGTGTGTCTGTCTATTCTGCTGTGCCGAGTGAATAAACCCAGCCAAGGACCACCCATAACTGCCATTTTATGGGTTCTGCTACAGTTAAAAAAAATGAGAGAAAATAAACACTAAGAAAGTCCATGAGAACCATCTCTTTGCCATGACCTACTACGCATCTCCAGTGGTAGTAGGAGTAGCTTCCCCCTCCCCCAAGTTGTTATTTTATTTTTATTTTTATTTTTTGTATTGTGTGTGTGCATGTTTGTCCTTGAAACTTTTGAGATTATGAATGAAACTAGGAGAAGAACAGGGAGCCCCTGTTAGCAAGGCCAGGCTGCAAGATCAAGTGAATTCTGTCCTTCGCAGTGGCTCAGAATGGATTCTCTCAGCTCTTCCCACCAGGATTCCGTGGGCCAGATGGGCCAGCGTTTGGGCCAGTTGTGGCTGTTGGAAGCCTCTTTACAGGAGATTTCAGGGTTGTAGACAATGTGTGTTTAATGCCTCCTGGCACAGTCTGGCTCTGGCCTTCCTCCCTGCTCTCAGGTCCCTCCTCCCTTTAAAGGGCTTCTTTTCTCCAGAGGCTTCAGCCATTTTCCCTTCCTTTTGTTTACGTGCTGGGTTACCTTTGAGACAACTTGAAACAATCCACTTCCCTTCTCTACCTATGACCCAAGCGTTCAAATGCCTGTTTTACATTTTCAGCTCATTTGTTGCTAGCTTAACTAATTTATTTTTATAACCCCCTCCTTCTGACATCCTAAATGCCTCCATGTGTCTCTATCACTTTTTCCTCTGCTAACATTGCTTCTGGTATCAAAGAGGATATTTATTGCAGGCCATGCTTGGCAAGTACTTAAGGTTTTACTCTATTAATACCAGCCCCACCCTCGTACCTGTCAGGATTTCATGCCTCCAGGAGAGCAAAATAAAGCTGTAGGGCACTTCACAAACCACCACCTTCTGTAAATTCAAAGCATTAAGGCCACAGCACATCTGATCTTAACAACCACTGGAGCTTGCCAGAGGGAAACAATTGCCTTAAAGCAGGAGCCATCCTTTCCAGGCTCATGGAAGCCGTGCCAGGTGTGGTGAGTGCGCAGGTTTAGTCTTCGGTTTCCCGATAAACCCCACTTCCTGTTCTCAGCTGCCTTCCCCTAATGATCCCTAATGCCACTGCCTCTGGAAGGAGGAAGGCGTGCGCTGAAATAAAAGCATCAAGTATAGAAAAGTCTCGGCCACAGTTCCCGCAGCTGCGAGGCGGGCTGGCAGTGTATGCTGTTGACCTGGATACTTAAATCTAATAACACAGACTGATGCCTGGAGCTTGCATCCGAGAGAAGAATAGAAAATTACATGAAATTCTGGACATTGGAAATTGAAGGGGAAGATGCCGATGAAGGCGTTTTCTAGGCAGGTGGTCCGTAGTCTGTGCTAAGGGTTCTCTTTGATCATGATCTTTTGATGACTTGGCTATTAGGAGCCAAGGCCACCTGTGAAGTCACTGACAGAGAACAAATAGCTGAAGAAGCAGAGAGGAAAATTTATTTCGGTGAAAGTGAATCAAATGCAACAATCCCAACAGGCCCCACTTCCCTCAGGGACACAGTTCCCGCCTGCCCATATGGCATTCACTGAGACAATGCTAATACCACGACATAAAGCATGTGGCTACTAAGAGGTAAAGCAGTTGCCTTCCATGCAAAATTCTGGGGTTCAGAACTATGCTTTCCAAAAATGGGGTGACTTTTTTAGAGCTCTGAGAACTCCATTCTATTTACTAAGAGCCATCAACCTCTTGACGTCCAAAATGAGTTTTCAGCTGCTATGTGGTCTCACATGATGACATATATTTGAAAAGTCTTTTGAATTTATGTCCCTGGTTGAGTCCTTTATTCCCACATGAGCCATAGAGACCAGGCTCTGGTTTCAAGTTCTTACCTCAAGGAAACTTAGGAGGCCAGGTAAAGAGTTCTAGTTGTCCAAAGTTTAGCTCCAGACACACCTTTCCTGTGAGTAGTGGGGAAGGGGTAGAGATGAGGAATATGGGAGGGTAATAGGCAGATTCATTATCTCCATTCCTTGCTGATTTCCCCCTCGTTGTGAGAGACTCTGAGCCATTACTTCTCAGTCAACAGTATTTTTGCTGCAATTGTGCAGAACTGGTCATAAAAATGTAATCTGCCTATCTACTTTCTTGCTGGTTTCCTTCCCAGCTTAAATTCCCTGAAAATCATCTGAGTTCCTGGGCCATTACTACCAAAAAAGGTAGAAAGAAAAGCTGTTGGACCTATGTATTACCAGGAGGCATAATTCTAATACTGGTTCAAACAGCAATAAAAGATGTAGTGGGAAATCTACCCTCTGCAGTTGTGAGAAAAATGAGTCTTGTAATGGCATTCTCCCACATTTCATGCACATGTAGGAAATAGAGGTTACCTACACAAGTCATGTGATGGTGAAAGACCCAGAGCCATAGAAGGGAAATGACAACAATGGTGTTTTAAAGTATTGACTCTTAGAATGCTTTTTAATTTCCAGTATTCGTCTCTGCCTCCTTTCTACAGCTCTTCTGCCCAATACCTAAAAAATAAAAAAGCTTCCTCCCCGGAGAGATTGGAGGGTTAAATTCAAAACCTGAACCATGGACTAGGATTTTCTGTCCATCTGCCTGGAAGCTGGCCAGAGTGCCTCCTTCCGAGGCTAAGCGCAATCTCCCAGAACATCAGCACCCGGGAAATGGTCCACGAGTGACTGTCACATTAGTTTAATTTTCCTGGTAGCCATAAAGAGGATCAGCACCCTAGTACCAGAAGCAATGGTGTTCAGAGCCAAACCATTCATTTCCCTGTTTCTCTCTCCTGGATACTACCGTCTATCTTAGGCTTTGAATTATAAAGCTTGGGATCCATCCATAAGGAGAAGACAATAGTCAGCTATTTGCAAGAAATTTGTGTGGCCAATTCAACCAATAATAATGATAAAACTGCTGCTGCTGCTACTGCTACTGATGACAACAACAGCAATAATAATAACATAGATTGAGCTGTTCCTCTGAGCCAGCCAGTAGTGAAACCATTTCCATGCTTTAGTTTATATAATCCTTAAAATGGTTTCTAGATAGACATGCATCCTTCTCCTGCTGATACTTTTGTCTTGGGACTTTGTAGGTTTGCACACAGCTAGTCCAGGATAATGAATATTGAACTCTTTAGAGAGCAAGACTTCCAATGAAACACGTTATATTTGATCAGCTTAATTTCCCCACTTTTTCATTTGGGACTTGAAGAATGCCTCTTATGTTGGAAGAAGAAGGACTGGCATTAGCTGGTCTTTTACTACATGCCAGGCACAGGGCTCAATATTTCCATATCCATTATCTCATTGAATTCTCACAACAATTCAGCAAAACAGATATCATTATTCTCATTTTACAGATAAGGGAACAGAGTTTCAGAGAGATTAACTGTCTTGCTAAAGACCACTCATCCAGTAAATTATCTAGTCAGGGTTCATATCCACTTCTGTAGGATTCCAAATCTCATGCTTTCCCCCACTCTATCATTTTGGCTTTCTCCTCTTAAGCAAGACACATAAAAGATGCCGAGCAGGGTCAAATCCTGCCAGACAATTTGTCCCGTAGTGACCTACTTGTCTTCCTACTTTCCCTTTCTTCCCTTTTGATCTCCACATCCAAAGTGATAAACAGAAATGACAGGAGGATTAAGTTGGAAGCAACGGGCAATGCCTGCTCTCCGCTTCCAGCCCTAGAGAGGGTATGGCGGCCAGGCCATGCTTTCAGCTGGTCTAAAGGTAAGGATGAGAGCCACAACAGGGTGCACATATTTCTGTAAACTGATCATCACCCAGGATTGGAACTAAATTCCAAACTCTTCAGATCCATGTTTTCTCTTCTCACCCCAAATCTCTTCAATTCATCTATCTCTGATGTTAATTGACTGTTTCCAGGCTTGGTGCTCTGCTAGAGGCTGAGAGGAGTAGAACAAGGATAAGACACAGCCCAAGCCCTCAAAGCCTGATACAGCTTGTTAGGGAGATAAGATATCTGCATAAAAAGCCTCCTAGACCATATGCATATTGAGAGCAGGAACACGTCTTACTCATCTTCATACCTTCCACAGAGGCTAGGACAGAATATGGCCCTACCTAAGAGTCAGGATGGTTTTACTGTGATTATAAAAATCATTCCCCACTGGATATTTCCTGCCATTTAGCTCACTTTAATCTCATTTGGACTGCTAGATCCACTAACCAGAGTAACCCAATTTGGCCCAAGACCCAATCAAGACTGAAGAATATCCAAATATCTGAGTTAGCTCTAACTACTCCCTTCTGCCAATTTTAAAGTTGCCTCTTGGAAAATGATGACTGAGAGAGAAGACAGACATTGCTTTAGAAAATTATATTCAAGCACTGACCACTTTGTTTCTTACTTACTGCTTTCATATCCATCTCCTGCATTTCATGCACATGTGAGACACAGGGATTATACACCCAGAGTGGCCTGGACTGGACTGTACATTGCTCATGGGCTGAGGACCTTGTTCCCCATGTTTGTGTTTTTAGTACCTAGCACAGTACAAGGAATATAACAGATGCTAGAGAAAAAATTATTTTAATAAATGATGCCTACACTGAAGAATTCTATCTTTAAACCACTCTCTTTTTCCTTCTTCCCTCTGTCCTACATAAAAATAATTCCTTCTGCATCTTGTATCTGGGCTGAGACCTAGATTTTTTTTTTTTTTTTTTTT
>JAQZBX010030121.1:0-12805 GCA_029593785.1 Cabassous unicinctus | reverse complement strand
TATGGTAAACAGGAGCCCTATCGATTGAGCCACATCTGCTTCCCTCCTAGATGCTTTTGTAGGTGGCCTGAGCTCATGGTCAACTGGGACCGTCACAATGAGCATTTGCTTTTCCACGGAGTCTATGTGCCTTTTACAGTCACATTTGTATGTACTTGGTCTGCCATAGCTCATGAAATTTTCATTTTATTTTTGCATTCCTCTGTGTTTAATATAGTATACTAGCAAAAGAAAAAGATCCTGTTTATTTCCAATCACTCCCCCAATTTGCTAAATTCATTTACAGTTTTGATTCTGGAGACCACCATTCCTGCCAGTTTGTGAGCACTTGCAAGTTAAAGGAGTATGCGATGAGTGGGTGGTAAGCCCAGGCCAGGCCCTCTGTGCCCCATCCCTCCTGGGCCTGGCCACACAGGAGATGGCTGATCACACATCCTCTCACTCTAGGGTCATGCAGGGGAAGCACAACTGCACTGGTGCAATGACTTATCATTGTCTTACCTATAGTAGAATTGTTTGATCCAAGTGACATGGCTTGTGAAGGACAGTTTTTCCAGCTATATAAGAAAATCATGCTGGCTTTTCATGTGATATGGTTTGGGGTACAAGATGCTTGGTAAGCCTTCTACTCTGAGCTTCCGTGACTTGGCAGTTCCTTCCATGAACAGGCAACTCCAATGCATCTCTGGTGAGGAATTGAGAAGATTCATGAAGCTGTGCTCACTGCTCAGACCATTTTGATATCACAGTATCTTCCAAACCGTAACTGTTTGCCTATTAGATACATGCTTAATTAGCTGGAAGATAGCACTTCCCTAAAGTGAATCCTTTGAGAGTATGACAAAGAACTGCAACATTTATAGGAAATACATGCTTTAGTGCCCTTTCTTCACAAAGGTCCAAATCTCCTCTTTTTCAAGACAATTTCAGGTTGTAAACTACCTGTTGTGGGTTGAATTGTGTCCCCCAAAATGTATGTTCAACTCCTAATGCCCAGCCCCTACGTGACTGTGACCTTATTTGGAATTAGGGCACTGCAGATGTAATTAGTTAGGATGAGGTCCTACTGGCTTAAGGTACACTCTGATTAATATGACTGGTGCCCTTAGAAGCAGAGGGAAATGCGGACATAGACATAGACAGACGGAAGACAAGCACCTGAGGATACAGCAGAGGTTGGAGTTTGCTGCCATAAAGCCAATGAATGCCTGGAGCTACCAAAAGCCAGAAGAGACAAGGGAGGATTCTCCCCTAAAGGCTTTGGAGGGGGCATGGCCCTGCAACACCTTAATTTCAGATCTTTGTTCTTCAGAACTGTAAGAGCTTAAATTTCTGTTGCTTTGAGCCACGCAGTTTGTGGGGATTTGTTGTGGCAGCCCTAGGTAAGTAATACAATACCCAAGGCCAAAGTGATCATCCTTATCACACCTTCATTTAAAATCATCCCTGGTTTTCAGAACAACTCCATCTACCGTGGCGTATTATAGCTGTTCACAATTCTTCCTTCTTTCTCAACCATGCCATGGCTTCCTTGCCCCATTGATATTGAGCTTGGCCATGTGACTTGCTTTGACCAGTGGAATATGGGCTGAAGTGAGGATGTGTCACTTGTAAGCCCAGGCTTTAACAGCTGTAGTGAAGTCCCACTTGCTCTGCTGCACTGCAGTCAATGGCCATGAGAAGAGTTTAAGCTCTATGGCCATCACTCCTTCAGCCTGGGTCCATGAATGAGAAACAGCTAAGCACACTCGAACCCAAGCCCAGCCAAGCCAAGCCAAGCCACAGGTGATCTCAAAATCCAGGAGGGAGAAACAAATGTTTGTTGTGGCAACCCACTAATATTTTGGGGTTGTTTACTATGCAGCACTATTATTGCAAAAGCTGAGCATAGGTTTTTATATGCCAGTATTGGGGAGGGCTTTCAATTCCCATTTTATGGATGAAGCAACTGAAACTTAGACAGGTTTTGAGACTCATCTAATAGTTAACAAATAATTTTTCGAAGCTATAGTCAAACCCACACATCCCAATGCCAAGAGTAGTCCCCTTCTCATTTCATCTGCTGCCCCAACAATATCTCTCTCAATGGAAGGCTCTAACCCATCAATAATCATTTTCTTTTACAGTCTTCCAACTAACTAAGCACATACTTAAGAGCCATGCAGTTATGAGGTAGGAAGAATCTCTGATATAAAAATGAAGATTCAATTTGTATAAAATTTTATAGGAAAACATGCTGTAGAAGTGTTATAAATTATGGAATATTTTCCATCTCAATTGATTCTCACAGTGAACTACATTTTTCTTCATTTTCTTTTGTTGCTAGCAATGGAAGGATTAGCTTTTCAAATGCTGCCTGGGAAACTCCATTTTTAGTCCTTTTCTTAAATGTCTTTCCTGGACAATCACATCTCCCTGCTGGGTATTGGGCAGCATTACAAGGAGTTCATGGGCTGTAGCAGCTGCTGTCACTTCTTAGCAAAGACCAGACTGGGTACCAACTGGCCTGAGTCCAGATATCCAAATAACCATGTTAAAAAGCTACCCAGGCAGGGAGGACATAAACACAATGCCATTTCCTCAAGACGTGTCTTATTATCATAGTTACTGACATGAATTAAGCACTTAGCATGCCCAAGTGCTTAATGCATGTTAATAACAGACTACCCCATGCATGTGATTTAATTTCGTATGAATCCTGTTTCTCCTTCTCTGCTATTCTATCCATAAAAGTCTGCTGAACCTGATTTCATCTCCAAAGGGGGAGATGGGAGTGATGGGCCCAAGGGACTCAACTTTGAAAGAGAGTTATAGGGTGAGAAAACCAGCTCTTCTCACCTTTAGGTGACAGTGAACTGGAGAGAATGAGGATATCAGCACCTTGGGAGAGAGATCAGAAATGTTCAAGAAATAAGCAGACCCAAATGAAATGGAAGGCAATAATGGAAGTGTCTCAAATTCTGGGCAGCAGGCAAGGAGGTCAGACCAACGACACAGGCTAGAGAAAAATGCATGAAGTGAGATGATAGATAACAAGGAAGGCTGAGCGGCCAGCAACGTTGACCTGGAGAGAGTGTAGCCCCTGAGAATTCCTCTTCCACTTATGACCTCTGACCAGAGACCCTGGCTATGATCAAAGAGTTCGCTCTTTTCTTTTTTTAATTTAATAAATATTTATTGAGCTCTTTGTACAGACCCTGTGCTGAGCAACATTTGCTTAAAATGGTGGCCAAAAAGACGACAAAGACATTTAGGGTCCCTGATTATCATGTGGCGTAGAAGATTCTCAGAAAAGCACCAATCTAATAAAGTGTTAAAAATACCTGTGAAGAGATATTAACCTGAACCATCTGATTTATGAAAAGATATAAAGGCCACATCTATGAAGGACTGGGTTCAGAACAAGAAAAACTGCACTTCAAAAAGATCAGGAGGGATTTAGTTTTCTGATGGGGATGACTGTTAAATTTGAGCAAGTGTAACCGTCTATAAATTAGGCCTGCCTCATCTGTTTATCGCCAGAAGATGACCTTGACCAGCAGAGTGGGTCTCAAATTTTAGCATGCGTCAGAATCACCTGCAGGGGTTCTTAACAAGGGGTCCGTGAGCTTGAATTGAAATTAAAAAAAAAACATTATTCTTGTGGGGATGTGTTGGTGCGGGTGTGATGTATTTATTAAATAACACACAGTATAGTGTGGACTTAGTAAGGGGTCCATGGAATAAAAGAGATTAAGAACCCTTGCTCTCTTGTTTCTCATCTTCAGCATTTCAGAGTCATTAAATCCGGGTTTGTGCCTGAAAATGTGCATTTCTAACAAGTTCCAGGAGATGCTGATAGTTCCAAGACTACATTTTAGGAACCAGTGTTTCAGAATTGTGTTTCCTAAATTTCCCTATTGATGAGAATCACCTACAAACGTAGAGTTGTGTCTGTCTTCCAAAGTGGAGTCCCTTAGGGCCCCTCGACTTCTATCTCCTCCTTTGAAACTGAAGCCGGGTTCAGCAACACGAGAAAACACATGCGGATAGAATGACAGAAAAGGAGAAGCTGTTTAAACATCCAACTTCCTAGACCCTTCCTCTAAAAATTCTTATGCAGTAGAGCTTGGGTGGGGTCCAGAAAACTGTATTACTATCAAATACTTTAAGAGACTCTTGTGATCAGTCAAATCTGAGAAACAGTGGTAAGTAAACTTGAATTTATGAAGATTATGAAAACTGGCTCTCAGTTATGGAGTGTGACAAAGAGAAAGGCCAGTTTCAGTTTTTTTGTAACTTAGTGAAATACAAAGAATGGACTGGAGTCAGAAGATGTAGTCAATATTTGACATTCCCACGCTTCGTGACTGTGGGAAAATCTCTTTAAACATCAGTGTTACTTGTAAAATACGGCTAATGATACTCATCCATTCATTTGACACCTGCTCCGTGCCATGTGAGCTGAAGGAGATGAGCTAAGACAGGTCCGGTCCCAGCCCTCACAGAATGCCCAGCCTAGACAAGCAGACGTTAAGTGAGTGATAACGATGAGGTGTGTTGAGGTGCGCCACCTAACTGGTGGCGCTGCAGTGGGGTACGAGGAGACACTGTGGAAACACTGGACTTGGACAGCACGGCGCACATCGAGGAACTTCTCGCTCATCATCACCCTTATCTGCAGAGGTGAGGATACTGGTCATGATCATGGAGGAATAGGGAAGAGGGACCAGAAAACGGACAGACTACGCTTGGAAGTGTTAGAATAACCGAGTGGGCAACAGGAGAGGAGAGTCTAGCATTACAGGAGCCAGGAGAGGAGAAAGTTTTCAGACTTTTGAGGAGAGGGTGGCCAGTAGTTCTAAGTGCTGTGGAGAGATCATGGAGAGTGAGAATTGAGAAAAAGGCATTTGGGAGGCTGAGTTGGGTAATTGGTGACTTGGGGGGATGCAGGCAGGTGGTAAAAAAGAAACAGGTTATTTTCCATCAGTTTTATTGAGCAGGACACTGAACAACAGAAAGATACCCCCCAGGTAAGTCATTTGCACAAATCAGATCAAAACTCTCTGCCTTCCCAAAGGTCAGGTTATATCATTGCAATTAGAGAGCCCCAGTCACTTCTCTGCAGTCCCCACCGCCGCACTGATGCCAGTGCGAGTAGTCCTGGGGGAGCACACAGAGCCAGAAGACCCTCTTTTTGGAGGTGGTTCCTTTCAGGTCAGGGTGGCATCGCTTAGTGCCACCAGATGCCCTGGTGCTCCTCATTATGCATCCGTAAGACACTTTGAGGTTTAGGAGGCTGGCACGCCATAAATTGTTATATCATTAATAATAAATAGTTCTCTGCTAGAAACCTGCATTGCAGACACGAGGGCTACAGTATAAAAGAGATTCACTACGGGGAGAATTTCACAGAAGGTAGTAAAAGGGCTGAATTCATTGGGGTGGGAGTGGGAAGGACGAGCTAAATATCGAGCATGTGTTGTTACTGACATTTAAAAACATATTTTAAATATATTGAGAAAAAAAAACCTGTCTCCAGGCTGGCTCTTCTAATTCTACTAGGCTGGTCCTCAAACCCGGGCATAACTACGGAAAAAGTCTGACGCCAACAAAATGTAGATTAACTGCGGCAACAGACGCAAGGCCACAGCAGCAGATCAAATGCTCCTCCAAATATGATGGCGCATTACCATAGTGAATTTTGTGAGTAAGCAACTCACTTGAAAATCGTTCCTTTTGATCTGTTGAGAAGGTGTTTACTGTAATCAGGAAAAGGTTTAGTTGGCAGACTGGAGTGGGGGGGGGGTGGGGAGAAAGAGGAAGATAGACCGTTTTCCATCTGGTTTTAAACAATTTTCTTTGCTCTTTCTAGTGTCTACACCTTCCTCCTACGTCTTTCCTTCCCTGATTCCCTCAACTATCTTAGAAAAGAAATTTTTTTTTTTAGCTAAAATAGTTTGGGTTTTAATGGGGGAGGGGGAGAGGAGAGGCCAATGGAAAAGGGATAAACTCAAAGACATCTTACCTTAAAAAAGGGAATTAAGACTACACAAGTCATAAATATTGATAAATTAAAAGATGACTTAAACATGTTCACAACACACTTCCTGGGATTTCTGGGCATTGCTAAGAATGTGTTAATGAAAGAATTGGTTGTCAACTCTCCCCTTTCTTCTATCGCAGACTGTTCTGACCATATTGTTTCAGAGAGGGGCAAAGGCCCCTGTGAAGCTAAATATTCTTTCTTTTGGCAATGGGAGGAGGGTAGCTCTCTGCTCTAGTAAATATGAGTGAATAATCCTTTGGTACCGTGAATGAATGTAATTAAGACCCACTCTGCCAGACTGATGGATCAAGTTTTATTTCCTTCCTTCCTTCCTTTTTCTTTCTTTCCGTTTTATTTCCTGACTATCTCCAGAGTCTTAAGAGAAACGACTTTGGCAATAGCCGATTTGTCTGCAAACTGTCTGTGGGTTATACATTAGCCATTTATGTCCCTAACCTACTTCCATTCACATTGTTATTATGCAAGGACTAGATGGAAAGATGGAAGGGCGAGGTCTGCATATTGCATCCCATTTGTGGAGGACCAGGTCTGGGGCAGGGACAGTGGATAGGAAAATCCCATGAACTCAGAACCAGCTGCTAACTATACACTCATGTCAACAGAAGAGGCCCCATTCCTTAACTTTCCCAGAAAAGTTCTTAGGGAAAGTCATAAGAATGTTTAAAAAAAAAAAAAAAAAATTGCTTTGACAAGACAAAAATCCCTTTCTATCCTCACCGGATTTTGGTAAAGAACAGGAATCTGTACAGGTCCAAGAACGAAAAAACAAACACACCCTGCCCTCTGTGTGAGCAGGTTGTGGTGGGGGCTGCCGCAGAGGAAATTCAAGGAAGGCAACAGCTGGGGCAAGTCATATCTCAGGAGAAGCCCCTCCACGTTCCTTTATTTCAGATGAAACTCTCCAGAAAGCAGACAGGTTGAAGTCCCTAAATGACTTAATTGCAATAGTTTAATCCATTATCTGAGAAAACCAACTTCCCATTCTCAGGGACATCCCACATCCTTGAGGGGTGGGCACAGTAGGCACTCCAGTGTTTGTTGAAGGAATGCTAGTGGAAAGATCAGCTTGGAGAATGTTCCTTTCAAACAGACTTGAGAATGAAAACTTTAAATATCCATAGAGATAGTGTTTAAAATTGAAGCTAATGGCTTGATTTTAGTCTCTGCCATAATATTGGGTTAACTGCTTTTTAAAACATTTTTGTCTACAGAAAATTTCATACGCATGCAAAACAAATAGAATATTGAACCTTTGCATACAGGCATATCTCAGAGATATTGCGGGTTCATTTCCAGACCACCTCAATAAAGGTGAATATTGTAATAAAGTGACCCAGGTGATTGTTTTGATTTCCCAGTGCATACAAAAGTTATGTTTGCACTATATTTTAGTCTATTAATTATGCAATAGCATTATGTCTAAAAAACAATGTACATACCTTAATTAAAATATTGCTAAAAAATGCTAACCATCATCTGAGTTTTCAGCAAGTTGTAATCTTTTGTGGATGGAGGATCTTGCCTCAATGTTGATGGCTGCTGACTAATCAGGGTGGTAGTTGGTGAAGGTTGGGGTGGCTGTGACAATTTCTTAAAATAAGACAACAGTGAGCTTTGCTGCATCGATTGACTCTTCCTTTCATGAAAGATTTTTTCTGTAGCATTTGATGCTGTTTTATAGCATTTTACCCACAGTAGTCTTTCTTTCAAAATTAGAGTTCATCCTCTCAAACCCTGCCACTGCCTTATCATCTAAGTTTGTATAATATTCTAAATCCTTTGTTGTCCTTTCAACAATGTTTATGTTATCTTCACCAGGAGTAGATTCCATACTGAGAAACCACCTTCTTTGCTCATCCATAAAAAGCAAGTCCACATCTTTCAATGTTTTATCATGAAGTTGCGGCAGTTCAGTCACATCTTCAGGCTCCATCTTTTTTATTATTTATTTTTTTTAGACCAGTAAAAAGAATTTATTGGGAAATGGGGGAAAGAGCAGAGCTTGCTGAGAAATGGGAGAGAAAGATGGAAATACACACCAAGATTTGGTGTGGGCTCCTCTAGGCAGAGAGAGCCGGGCTCCACCTTTAATTCTGCTTCTCTAGCTATGGCCACCACATCTGCAGCTACTTCCTCCACTGCATTTACTTCGTCCCTTCAAGTCATCCATGAGGGTTGGAATCAGCATCTTCCAAACTCCTGATAATCTTGATATCATGACCTCCTCCCGTGACACGTGAATGTTCTTAATGGCATCTAGAATGTTGAAACCTTTCCAGACGGTTTTCAATTTACTTTGCCCAGATTCATTGGAGGAATCACAATCGATGGCAGCTACAGCTTTACAAAGTGTGTTTCTGAAATAATAAGACTTTAAAGATGAAATGGCTCCTTGAACCATGGGCTGCAGAATGGATATTATGTTAGCAGGCATGAAAACAACATTCATCTCATTGTACATCTCCATCAGAGCTCTTGGGTGACTAGGTGCATTGTTAATGAACAGTAATATTTTAAAAGGAAACTTTTTCTCTGAGTACTAGGTCTCAACAATCATCAAACCACACTGTAAACAGATGGGCTGTCATCTAGGCTTTGTTGTTCCATTTATAGAGAACAGGCAGAGTAGATTTAGCCGTTATGATGGGTATGTAGTGACATCTCACTGTGGTTTGAATTAGCTTTTCCAGAATGCCTAGTGTATTCGTCAGCCAAAGAGGTGCTGATGCAAAATACCAGAAATCTGTTGGGTTTTATAAAAGGTATTTATTTGGGGTAGAAGCTTACAGTTACAGGCATAAAGTATAAGTTACTTCCCTTACCAAAGTCTGTTGCCACATGTTGGAGCAAGATGGCTGCTGGTCTCTGCAAGGGTTCAGCCTTCTTCTTCCTCCTAAGGCTTCATGGTCCCAGCTCCTTCCAATCTCAGCTGTAGGCTGGCATAAGGCTTATCTCTCTCCCTGGGGATTTTCTCTCTCCAGGCTCAGCTGCAGCTGTAGGCTATCAGGTTCATCTCTCTTCCTGGGGCCATTGCTGTGTCTATGGAGCTGTCTCTATTCCTCTGTGTTCTTCTCCTATGTTTGTAAAGAGTCTGGATTCTAGTTTGTTCCTCTGAAGAGTGAAATTTGTTCTAGAAGGCAATTAATTTGACTGGACTCAAACTCCAAATTCTATTTTCCCAATATAGTACAGCAGCTGAAATCTGTGCTCTGTTTTTTAGTTTCTAGATGCTGATTTTATTGTTTGGTTTGGTTTCTGGACTCCCCTAGGTTTTCCCCTAAGTATAACTGTTTTAGTGTATAGCTCAGGATTTGGGTAGATTAGATTTTCAGTGTAGATTTTAGTATTCAGCCCTTCTGTGACTCCCTCACTTCCATAATTTCTTCTTAACTCTTTGGTTATTATGCCATTCACCAACCTTTAAGTCTATGATTTCTGTCCCTTGAGTTTCCGGTAGGTCAGGAGATACATTCAGACAAATCACCATAAACTTGAAAAGCTCATCCTTTATAGTTCCTCTTTCAAGGGTAGACTCTCATTCAGTTTCTGCTTATTCTTGTTCATGTTCCTGAGCCTTAAAATAGTTGTGGCTTTTATTGTTTCCCAGATTTTATCATTGTTATGTGAGAAAGTTAATTTTACCAAGCTACTCCACTATTGCTCAATTCACTTGCTTATAACTTGAGAATGAGGTGTGTTCTTGAAGAAGCAGTGCCATAAATATATTCGGGAATGTTTAATATGCATCCTGTGGACTCTAAAATAGCTGAGATTAGTTATCTCTGGAATTCTGATACTCCAATCAATTTTTAACAACAATTTTTTAAAGTTTGTGGTTTATAGTAGAGTTGTTTTCATCCTCAGAAGCAGGACTTTAAAATTCCCAAATAAAAGATTTATATTTTATCACTTAAAATAATGTTTATATACATTATTATGACACTATAATCAGAAAAGTAGGTTATTGTATCAGTGTCATACTGTTAGTGTGTGGCATTGCCCATAACTTTACTTGGAAATTACTATGATTTTTCATGCCTCTTTTGCTCAAAGCCCTCCAGGAGATTTTTAGAGTTCTAACAGTGGCCTACAATACCCTTCATGATCTGGCCACTTGTAACTATCTGACTTGTTTCCTACAGTTCTGCCCTTTGGTCACACTGGCCTCCTTACTGGTCTTCAAATACATGAGGTATGCTCAAACCTCAGGGTGTTTACCCTTGCCATTCCTCTGTCTGGAATTTTCTTTCCACCAATAGTCACAAAGTTAGCTGCTTCATTTTTTTCAGGTGTTTGTTCAAAATTTACATTCTTAAAACATAAATCTATTCTAAATTACACTCCCCCCACCTCAAAAAAGAAACAAAATCTTCCAGGCCTGCTTCCCCTATCACATATCTCTCTCTGACATAGCATATATATTTTTATTTATCTCTTCTGCTTTCTGTCTCTCTGACTAGAATGTGAGCTCCATAGTGCAGAACTTTGTCTTTTTAGCTCATTGTTGTATCCCCACACCCTAGAATAATATCATTCACATAGTTGGTACTAAATAAATTTATTGAATGACTAAATGAATGAAATTCCCTTGAGATTTCCTGGAATACTGAATACTGTTAA
This sequence comes from Cabassous unicinctus, assembly GCA_029593785.1. Taxonomy (NCBI): domain Eukaryota; kingdom Metazoa; phylum Chordata; class Mammalia; order Cingulata; family Chlamyphoridae; genus Cabassous; species Cabassous unicinctus. The sequence goes on along the minus strand of JAQZBX010030121.1, from coordinate 2,136 downwards.
GCACTGACCATTGGGAACTTTCTCAGTTGACTCACATACACACAAGTCATTTTTGGTATTATAGAAGTTTGAGAGTCTCACATTTGTATTTTCAATTTAGTTCCAACATTGGGAAATGCTGCTTTTTATTCTACCATAAGGAGGTTGTAGCATATTATTATAAGACAAACATTATTATTATGAATACCACTGAAACCCAAAATTTTGTCCAATGAAAATATCTCTGTGCCTTGACCAATGGCCCATGGTAATAGCACTTTATTGGTTTTGTTATAATGAAATTTTCTTATCTTTCTCTCTCTCTCAGTATAATCACTGTTCTTTTACTAGTCCTAGTGGCCTATTATAATGAAAATATCTCATACCTGACTGTGTGGCATAATGCAAACTGGAAAGGAAATGTGACACAGTGGCTCCAGCTAGTGAAACACAAATAAGGAGTAAAAAATGATTCTCCTAAAGAAATTACAAGGGATTATAATAGGCCCAATTGTCTGGGGACTATGAAAAACCAAGAGGGAAATGTCAAAGGGAAATGAGGTTTGTCTTCTACAAAAGCACATTTATGCCTTGGTCTGCATGCTTGGGCAACTTTAATGAAGCACCTCATCTTTGAGGTAAGTTGGTTCCTGCTTTGTTTTATGCCCAGTCCTTGACCCCAGGGAAGTGACCTAAAAGTACTGGCAATGAGATTTCAAGCAATCTTGATTACAATATATTCAGCCTGGGGAAAGATCATATACCTTCCTTAAAGTTCCTTGTGATGGGATTTGACCTGTAATATTTTTACAGATAAATATAATTGAACATCAAGGGGATATGTGACTTGCACCGTAGGACTAGTTTTCTCTGATTATCTAATTCTTAGCAGTTGAAATTACTGCCCCCAGACAGGCCAACCCCTTCCTACACATCCCATGAGGGTTTCTTGGGACTTGGGCCTCCCTGTTCCTTCCATTTACCAGATCCTGAGCTGTGAGAAAATGTTTCTAACTTGGTGTCTTATCTGGCTTACATACAAGTGTCATTCTACTTTTCCCATCTGGGAGCATGAGCTTATTTTAATAGCTGCAGTATTCTTATTTGTCTTCTTTTTCATCAATTCACATGGCATTGGGGTTTATTAAAGGGATTTAGCCAAATCATAAATCCTAAACTGGTCAATATTGATAGTGACAAAATAATAGATTGACCAGATAGACTTAAGCTAAAGATCTGCATGTTGTCTACTTCAGTTCCCACCTTGGGTGCTCAACATACCAAACTTTGGACTCTCTGACTAAGGCCTCTTCACCATCACTCAAATTTTACCCCACTCCTCAAAATAATCTTTTCAGTATTTGCTCCCCTCCATCTACTAGAATTAATTTCTTTCACATTATTCCTTACCCTAACTTACTTAAATGCCTCATTCCAACTTTCAGCAAACATATTTTAATAAATTTCAAATGAAAATAAATTCATATTTATTGTAGAAAATTAATAAAACACAGAATAGACAAAGAAGAAAGCATCCTTGTTTTGGGGAATATACACAGAATTTTCCAGGGGTGAGGAAAACTTTACATGATCTTCTTTAATTCTCACAACTGTCCTGTGAAGACAATAGTTTTACAGACAAGGAATCTGAGCAGTAGAAGCTTTAAATAACTGGTCTGAAGACCCAGATTAAGTTACAGAGTGAAACTGTCTGTCCAACTGTGGTGATGTAGAGCCATGTATCCCAGAAAGAAAAAAAAACTGTCCTTAATCTTAATCCATTCCTGTGGGTGTGAATCCTTTATAAGTAGGACCTTTTGATGAGATTACTTCAGTTAAGGTGTGGCCTAACTCAATCAGGATAGGTCTTAATCCTATTAATGGAGGCCCTATAGAGAAGGCCACAGGGAACAACCAGAGGCTAGAAGTCAAGGGAACCTGGAAGAGAAAGGAAAATATGCTGCCATGTGCATTGCCATGTGATAGAAGCACCAAGGAACTCCAAAGATTGCCCACCAGCCAGAAGATACTGACCCTGGGAGTGAGAAAGCCTTCTAGTCTCTGAATCCATGAGCCAATAAATTCCTGTTGTGAAGCCAACCCCATTGTATGGTATTGTTTTAGCAGCTGGGAAACAAAAACACCAACTACTTAACT
>JAQZBX010030120.1:16024-27057 GCA_029593785.1 Cabassous unicinctus | reverse complement strand
CCCAACCACCTGAGCCACATCTGTCCCCCTGCTATATTTCTTAAGGTTGACCAAAGATAGCCAAAGTTACAGTCTTATCCCATACAGGATGGTCATATAATAAATCAGGCTTAGTTTATCACCAGCATTCCAAAAACCAGACCTAGGGAGAAAAACTAGATCTGGGGACACATGCATGGTTTCTAATATAGCAAATGTTTAGCCTATCCTGATTATCACAAAATCAGGACAGTGAGAATATTCGCATAAAACAAATGCTTATTGAGTAACATATTAGCTAGGTTCTGTCAGTCTGCCAGTTTTGCTGTAGAAAGTAATGAGTAAAATTATTACTTTGCTTACTTTATTACTTTGTGATTGCAAGGAAGTGTAGTAGGAATGATATGACAATAACATCCATAGAGTTCAAAAGCCTCTCTTTAATTACTATTACCAACATTCTTGCACTTGAAGATGGAATAATAACTGGTTTGCAAAACTTCCCACTTCCAGGTAGGTCAGTGGTAAACATACACTAGACCAGAGTTTATCTAGGGTTATTGTAATCCAGAGTCACAGGGCAGGGTAGAATATCCAGTTAAACCAATCAAGACTATTTTTGATGCAAGTAACAGTAACTAAGCTCAAAACAATGCAGTCCAAAAAGGGAAATTTTTGGCTGTGTATATGGGAAAGTTTGAGGACCAGATCTGACAGCTGTATCTAAGGCTTCAAATAATGGCAACAGATCTGGTTCTCCATTTTTCTCTCCATTTCTTGTTTTGTTCTGCTTTACTCACAGGCAAAATCTCCCCACAGGTGGCCATGGGGCCACCGACTCCCTATAAAAATGTAATCCCAGCAAAAACTCCAAGGCAGGCTTTTTGGCGCAGCTTGGGTTATGTGTCCATCCTCAAACCAACTGGTGTACTTTGAATGGTCAGTACTGTGCCTGGAGTGAGGCCAAGTCCAATCAAGCTACATGAACTGAAAGTAGAAGAGCACTGGTTCCCCAAAAGAAAATCCAAGGACTATTAACAGAAAAAGAAGGAAAAAATACTGGGCAGGCAGAAAGCAGTAGTTGTTTTCTATAGCCATCTTGGGTATTGACCTCTTTCAGTATTTAAGAATTTTCCTTTCCGGCATAACAAGACTTCCTCTGTAGTTGCATCTCATCCCCTTTTGAGATGAGCAATAAATACAGGCCAGTTGTCTCTTCCTTCAAAGATTCGTGTTTGATGTGAATTATGCCACTTAAATCCCTTTGTCTGTTCCTATGAGAGCTGTTTTAAATTTTTAAAATAAATTTTGGCCCCTCTTCTGGAGTCTTTTTTTTTTTTTTTTTTTAAGTAGTTCCAAAACATGAAAACAACCATCCAATTAGATCTGATAATAGAGCAGGAAGGTGCCTACTCCATTTGTCATCCACTGTGGAGTTTTTCCCGCTGCTACAGATCTATGCCTACTCTACTATCCTCTACATATGACAGACTTTACGTTTTTGACCCTTAGTGTGTTCTTTATTTTCTTTGAACTTCATCCCACTTTAATGGACCACTTCACTAGTTGTCTTCAAGGACTGGTTACCCTACTCAAAAACTTTTAAACCTATTCTCAAGTCCATCTCACAACACTTTGTTGAAAATGTTGAGTAATTCCTCAAGAATGACTAAGCTGGGGGCTAGGGGGAGAGAAGCACTCACTAATACGCCTTCAAAAGTTGGTTCTGAACATTGATAATCCTATTTCCTATTTTTGCAATGAATAACTGGCCAGTAATGTATAATACAGTCTTTTCATCTGCTGCCACTTTTGCACCAGGGCCTTTTCCCCACTCCACCCACAGGCCTGATGCCATTTGTGTCCTTGCTGCTTTGAGCTCTTAGGTTCTGACTGCTGGGCCCAGAGGGTACCAAATCCTTAGCATCTTCAAAAGCTGTTCTACAGTGTGTGTACATATAAATGCATGCCCTGCTTCACAAGCACTGGTAGTCCAAAGACGACAGATGAGGCATAGTCCCTGTCTCCGCAAGGTCAGTTCCCAGGGTGAACATGGCGTAGGTGTTCAGTAAATGCTTTTTTGAACTGCGGTGTCTCATACGCCCTTCAGATTTGCAGGTGTATGCAGATTGGACGCTTTTAATGTCTTTGGGCACAAACTTGATGTGGAGGTTAATGCCTTGGAAACTAAGTTCTCTGATTCAAACTTGATTTAACCATCCCATCCCATACAAAGTCCCAGTCTCTTTCTGTAGATAAAACTCTTTGTTTTTTCCTTCAGAACACTGATGACAATTTAAGGTTCTGTATCTTACTCTCTTAAATGTTAAGTTCTGATGGCAGGAACTGTGTATCTCCTCTTCCTTGTTGTAAGCACAGTGGCATACTTCCTGGTACAAGGGAGGGATGACATGAAGAGAATGACAGATGGTGCAGATATATGCAGATATAAAGACAATGACAAGGCAGGTGCTGCTAAGTATTTTAAAGTTCTGTTTTCTATTCTAAAGGGAGTTTTCAACTGAAATGGGGTAGAAAGAAATAATGTTGGTTTTATCCCCTTGAGGAAATCTGAACAGGTCTATATCATTTTAAACAAGTATGACATATGAAATTTAGGATTTTACGGAAGACAAATTGCAGCATGATTATTCCATTTACAGAAATGGAATTCTTTTCAATAAATAGCCCAAGAGCATATTTAAAAATGATTTGATTCCCAAACTCCAGTTTACACAAACTTTTCAGATCAAATTGGTGTAAGAATCAAAAGTAGTTGAAAGTGTTGAAAGGATAGTTGTGGATGGATGGGGAGAGCACTTCTTTGAGAGTGGGGTGAAATTCTTCTCATCTGATAATTGAGATAAAAACTGTAAAAATCTTTTCCTTAGTACGATGGTGGCAGTGATGGTGATGGTATATGAGCGTGTACCCTTGCTGGGGGCAGATTTTGGCAGCAGCTCTAGCCTTGGCTGTAGTGGTGCATGTGTGGATACAGTGTTACACTGTAGAGAACAGGGGCCAGTAGCTACATGAGAAATTGTTCTATAACTTCATTATGGTTTTTCAAATTATCATCATAGACAGCTCCCACTTTTCACCACTGTGCTTTCTGGAAATAGAATCATAAAGCAGAGTGTTGTAAAGTGCCTCCCATTTTCCTTCAGGAGTAACATCTTAATTGAGATTGTGTCTCTGACTATATATTTGAGAAAAAAATAAATATGAAAAAAAAATAACTATGACCAACCCTATGTCAGAGGCAAAGATTCAGTAGCCAGAACCTTCCACAGTTATTTAAAATAGTAAAATTGTATTCTTTTCTATAAAAGGGACATAAAGGTATTATACACATTGATTTTACATGTATTCAAAAGAATATGTTCAGAAAATAAAAAGTTCAACTAAACTGTTTCATAAATTAATACAGAACTAGCTATAATATAAGTTCATTAAATATTTAATCCCTAATAATTTAGTTCTTTGTATTTAAGAGGAACATTGGGAATGATTTTTTTGCCCTGGTTCTGTTCCAGGTAGTTTGAATGAGTACTTTCCTTTTCTTTTGACAAACATCACCGGGCCACATCAGTCTACTCTATATCCTTCTCCTGTGTTGAGTGAATGTGGCAAGTTGAAATGTCAAATCTCAGTTTCCTACAACATAGAAAATGAGGGAACTGAACTAGATGGCCCCTGGGTTCTCGACCATGAGTTTTGTGTTTCCTTGTGTGAACCTTGAGTTCAGTGATTTAAACTTGCAGGTGGGTCTAAGGATGCAGAAGTACTCAATGATTAGATATTGATGATAGTGATGAATTCCCCTGCTGGGTTTATTTAGGTCCACATCACCCCCTTGTGTATCCTCAAGCTAATCAGAGCTGCTGCTAATGCTCAGCCTCACTCCAAATGAAGGCCCCCAAGAAAAAATAAAGCTCCTTCTTAGACTTGATACTTGCTTCATAGTTTCTCATCATCTAACTTCACCCTTTGAAGGAATGCCTTGAAAACATCCACCAGGTTATTAAGTATAAGCTTTTCCTAAGGTACTTTAAAGTCATTTTGCTTTATACAAATATGGCTTAGTGCATCTTAATTGAATGTGGAAAAGAACTATCTTGAAAAATAAGCCACTCACACATTTATAGCAGACACATGCCTACTCAGGTATTAGATTTTTTATTTCCTCTTCCTTCCCAAACTTGTGATCTTGTTGGCATTGTAATAGATCAGTGAGCAAACAAGCATCATTCTTGGGGTGACCTTTTCTTTCATTCATTTATTCTTTCCTTCCTTCCTACTTTCATTGAGCCAGGAATGTGTTGAGCACATAGTGCTGGTCAGATAGTGTTTGAAACTCTGAATACAACAGAAGAAAAAACAGGCAAAGGCCTGCTCTAAACCTACACTCTAGTGGGGGGTAAAAGACAGATAAGCAAATAAATATATTAAATATTTCAGGTAGTTCATTAAGTGCTGTGATGCAAAAATAAAGCCTAGTAAGGAGAATAAAGAATATCAAGATGGGTGAAATGCTGTTTATATAGAGTGGTCAGGAAGGGCTTTTCTAATAAGTTAACATTTAAGTAAGGACCTAAAAGAAGTGAGAAATCAAGCTATATGTCTATCTGGCAAAAGAGTGTTCCAGGCAAAGGGAACAGAAAAACACAAAGGCCCCGAGGAAGGTGTGTGCCTAGAGAGGCCCAGGAACGGAAAGGACGCCGGTGTGGCTGGAGCAGATGACCTGAGAAGGAGAGGTGATGGAGTGAGCGGTCTGGGGCAGGTCAGGAGGGACTTGCAGACCGCAGGAAGGATCTGGGATTTCACTCCAAGAGGGGTTTGGAGCCACTGGAGGATTCTGAGCAGAGGAGTTATGTGATACTCCCAGGATCACTCTGTATTATCTGTTGGTCCAGAGTGGAGCAGAATCCTTTGTTTCTCTGGCCGGTTGGGATCTTTTGGATTTTCAGTCCACTAATGGGCAGAATTTTTGGAAAATAGCCGGTGCGGATTACTCTGCCACTGACTCAGATATTCCTTGACCAAATATCTACGTTGCAGGAAGAAGAAAAAAAAAAAATACATCATCACCTTATCAATGAACCCCTATAAAAATTACTGAATCTGCTGCATCCATTATGTTCCTGAGGCATCAGGAAAAGCTCTTGACTTTGTATGTAAATAGGCAAATGGTTTGGGGCTCAGCAGGCTCCCCACCCCGCCCTACCCCACCGCTCCCCCAGATCTCTCTCAGTTGGGTTTTGGATAACGGATTTCTACTTTACATGTTACCTTTGGTTCCTGTGCTACAACAGTTGCCAGCTAATTTGCTTCTCCTCCCGGCCAGGACTAAGGCACCACAGGGGTGGGGGCAGGGAAGAATTGCCCAAATCTCAAGGGATACCAGGAGGTCAGAGACAGCAAGGTCAGGCTGGGAATTTTCTCGGCCTATAAGGGTGTGTGTACTGTTAATTTCCCCTGTTTTCCTTTTGGAACATTAGGTTACTATGTTTTGTTTCATATTTCCTCATAGATACTTAGAAGTATGTCAGTTACGGTAATATAATATTAAAAGGCTTTTTCTTGACATGTACCTGATTAGGAAATATCCATAGGGCAAGCTTCTGCAGGCAAAACCCTTACTCGGTTTTCCTACTGAAACCTAGTACAAATGCTTAAGATTATACAGTCAAGTTCTACCAAGTTTTAACATCCCCCCAGTTGTTTCTTGAAAGACTTTTAGGAGCTTCTGGGAAATTATGAAACAATTATTTGAAGTAGAATAGTCATGAAGAAAAGTTATGATTTATATAAACTGGAGCTCTATGGTTTTTGCATCAGAATGACTTGAATAAAATATCCATTCTGCTATAGACTAGCCATGTATGACATCGGCTAACTACTTATCCTCTCTAAGCCTCGGTTTCCTCATCTCTAAAATGAGGATAATAATATGTGACTCACAGAACTATTCTGAGGATTAAATGTAATAAACTGCCATGGTGCCTGGTGCGTAGAAATAGTAGACAAATGGTTGCTGTTATCATAATATTATTATTATTCATCCTGAGATGAAGTTCCCTGCCTCCAAGCTCCATGTCAATTAAGAAATAATTTCATGTTTCTAATTTGTATTTGGTCATGATGCATAGAGAAAAAAGAAACATTGTTAAGAAATAATATTCTAGAATAATTGGTGCAAAAGAATCTGAAAATAAAAATAAAGGTCTTGTTATTAATTCCTTAAAACAGTCATTTGTAACCATTCTATGACAGATTTATTGACTACAACATTCATTTAGAAATGCTAAACTAATGAGAACTAGTCATTAGTTGTGATAATGGGCTATCATTTGAGGAGCTAAGGCTTGAACCATGTGTACTTATTTGGCCCCATTTCAAAATAAATTATTTCAAACTCATTTCATTACTTGAAAATGTCCTGATGATTTAGGTCAGGCTTTGGAATATATGAGTAGTATTCCTGTAATCCATTATCCAAAATAAACTATATGATGCTGGGCTATTTTAAGATTGAGAAACTTCTTTTTTTTTTTTTCTTTTTTTTTTCTTTTTTTTTCTTTCAGAAATTGTATGAAGGGATTACAGGGTTTCTCAAGCCTCTAATTTGCCTTTTTATACCTATGCTCGATTGTTGTTCCATATTAAGGTTTATTGCACAAAGAGAATATATTACTAAACACTACTGCAAGGAAATATTTACAGATGCAAATGACTTCTATTTTAGGAGCTCATGATCAAAACTTGAAAGAATATGGCACTAGAAAGCATTTGAATAACCTTTGAAAAATCTCACAATGGAACTAAACATGGGATGTTTATGATCTAGGATTATAGCTATAAGGGTGTATGTGAATATGTATGTTCATTATGCCTTAAAGGAAATCAAATTGAAACTCATGGATCTAGTTTTACTTTTCTATAGTTATTATATAATTATTTCATTGTGGGGAAAATTAATTTAGAATGAACTAGAAAGCCAATCCACCAGAAGGAACTAGTGTCATATTTGCCTGCAATAGGTGAGCCAGTTTCTACACTTCCAATCTTTCTTATAAAGACAGAGGACATCTGCATTCTTCATTGGACTATTTCAATCTCTTATAGGTGTTTTGAGGCTGAAAAAATATATATCATTATTTATGTATTGCTTCCAGAGGAGGCTGCTAATAAAATCAGAATAAAGCTATAATTGTTGGCAGACATAATATTTTCAATCTACTCATACCCAGAGAAGATCTACTCTTTGTTCTCTTGTTTTAAAGACTAACCTAAACAGGGGCCGTTAAAGAGATGAATACAAGTGGTCTTATTTTGGTGTAAATCGCATCTTTAGTACTTTTGGGTGGAGTTACCTGTCTTGTGTCCTTCCCTGAGGAGGGTTCTGGAGACTGGCCTGGCCAGGGCCCTGGCTGTATAGGAGAACTAATGAACGTGTCACATGCATCTTGAGTCTTCCAGCCTCTGGCACAGCTGTGGCACTGCCCCCTAACACCCCCACCATCCCACCCCCACCCCCGCTGCGAGGCACAGCATGCTGGCCATTTGTTGGCAAGTTCATATTTCACACTGCAGGGAATTGAAACGATTGAACAGACAGAAGAAGAGTTTTATTTGCAGTAGCCTACTTATCCCCAGACTCTGATTTGGCATAAAACATCTGCTTCATGATCTGCTTCAAGGCCACTTCTTTTCCTCCAACAAAGGTTACGACTTCAGGCAAGCTGTGCTTCCACTGGCAGGAGGAAATTTGCCCGAAGACTTGATTTAGTCAGAATCAAAGCATCCTGCCACAGAATTTCTTTTTTCAATTATCTCTGAAGAGGCAGCCAGACTTTAAATGTATCGGTATAATAAATGTAATGAAATAAGGCAGACACTCCTTTCCCCCGTTGCTGTCAATAGGACATGCGTATACAGTTGCATGTCCACACTCAGAAGCCTATGAAACTTACCTGTCTGCTAACACACAGATCTTGGCAACAGCACATCGTAGGTATGGCCTTCAATGTGTTTCAGCCTATCAGCGTGGTAAAAATAAAGCGCATGCATTGGTTTTACCTGCAGAGTGCACGTCCTTCAAATTATAAAAGCAAATTAGCATGATGCGGCATGTAATTATTACTATTTTTCATAGTGAGGAAGCATCATATAGCTTTTGTTTTGTGATATGGTCCTAATTACTAATTATATTTACGTGCATGCTTTTGTTGTGCCTAGTCATATTTTTTGTTCAAGACAGCCCTTGCTAGCCTTACAGACATATATACAAAATTAAATTCTGGCATTTTATTATACTAGAGCAATTAGATGCCATCCTCGTAATGAGAAACATGACATCTTCATCGCTCCACTCTATATTTTCATGTTGTTTTAATGCAGACATTTACCAGAATTGATATAGTCTTCTTCCTACACACACATACACACACACACACACACACACGCACGTACACACATGTTTGAATATCTGCATATCTCCAAGGAGTCCTGTGGGTGAAACCATGTATTCATCTTCTTTAGTTCTTAGGCCACTTTGGTTTAAGAGTAAGAACTGTTGCTTTTATGAAGTGCCTTTTTCTATAAAGTCAAAACCTCACAGCAGTGCACAGAAAGCCGATGGTATAAAGGAGCTAAGTAGAGTCTTTAATAGAGAGAGCTGGGTTGTAAGTGTTTTTGTTCCTACAGAGCAGATAGATTTGGCTCCATCTGTTCCATATTCATAACAAAGGAGCTCACTTACAGGAGGGCCAACTTCCCCTGAGCCTCCTGGTAATGATCTTTTCACTGGAATGAAAGCATCTGAACCCAGTGACTTGGCCCTGCGAAAAGCAGCTGGCAGGATTGCCCTTCGGAACCCCCGTTTCCTCGCAACTTAGGTTGACATAATTTTTCCAATATATAGAATCTTAAAAAAAAAATTACTGATTTCTTATCTTCCTGCCGCACTGTGGTAGTGGGGAAGTTCAAAATACATAAGTTTTACCTTCCCCTCCTGCAACCACAAAAGATTTGTAATTAGATTGTATGGGGGGAGGTTTGCACTTGAAGTATCTAAGGATATCACTGGGGAGAGACTGTTCTTCAAACTTTTAAGTTGTTTCTATTCAGACTTCTTAATCTTTTTAAAAGTGAGGTTAATGAATAGAAATATGAATTACACCAAATAAGGAAAAACCCCTGTTGAGTTTTGTAATTAGCAAACTTCAAAGCCAATTTCAACAGAGCCCTCTTAGATTAAAAAAGTAAATTAACCCAAGAGTACTTACTTTTCTTCCACTAAGCAGAGGAAAAGTAGAATGAATTTTTTCCCCCAAAATGCCAGGTATACACTAAATCTTGTTGTATATGACATACAGAGTTAGCATACCAATATAAGTGATTTCTTAAATAGCATGTTAATATATTGATAGCAGAGCAAAACGATAAAATGTTTGTGTTTATATGCTAACTTCACAGATTTCTTAAGAGACAGAAACATGTTTTGAAGTATGTTCATATTTTTCTGCATTCTGTACACTTTTCAAATACTAAAAATACATAGTTGATTCACTTAATATACTTCATGTTAAAATTATAATTGTATTTTATTAACTCTTGTTATCCATCTTGATCCCAGCTATGCAGTATCAGCTTATTAAACTAGGGTTTCAGGCAAATTGAATAGTAAATTAATCTTTCAAAAAGTTTGCAGCAGCAGTGAAGTGGGTAAAGTTCTGAGATGCTCTGGGTGTTAGCAAGAAGAAATGTAAAAGTCATATTCACTAAGAGTAAATAACATAGCAAATCAATCCTGGAAGATGGCAGGTTCTAGAATACCTTGGTACCTTTGGTTATTTTCAGTAATATATGAACGTGGATATTTCTAGCTCATTCAGGTTTTAATTCAGTCCTTTATTCATTCCTTCAAAAATATTTTTGGGGTGCCTCCTTTGTACCAAGCACTATATTAAGTTTTGGAAACACTGTGTTGGCTTTAAAAATAGTACATTGGTTCCTGCCTCTGGAGCTTACAGCTTAATTGGGAAATAGATGATAAACCAGGAAAGAAACAAATCTGTAACTGCCAAGTACATGAAGAGCTGTAGGAGCTGGATGTGGTGACAAGAGAAATAGGGAAGGAGAAGGGAGATGTCTTTCGATTGGGTGGTCCTGGAAGACCTCTCTGGGAAGGCAGCATCTGAGCCATGACCTGAAAGATAGGAAGTATCAGTGTGAAGTTTTGGTACACGAAAGGGTGGTTTTTGTCCACAGAAACGACTAGTTAGAGGTTTAATTTTGAGTTTCAAATTTGATATTTGATCTGTTAAAGTTAGAGATTTTAAATATTAATTCTTCCTTAAAATTTCATATTACCTATTCAAATTAGCTTATATGTCCTATTCTGTACATAAGATTCATGAATTTAAATATTTGGTTCCACTTACAAACTTGGTTAATTAAATGCCTTTAACTGTTTGAAGCTGTCCTTCAAGATTTAATGCATTCTCTTTCCTTTTAAAACACTTGAGTTGAATGACTGCAAAGCTTTCCCAAATAATTAATTATGGTAATTATAATAAATTAAACTTAAATATATGATGAACCTTTAGTTCTCTTAAATGTTCTAATACTGTATGTAAACCTACAATTTCAGTTAGACAGAAGTCTAAATTGATTGTTCCATTATATATTTTAAATTGGAATTACCTGTCTGACCTGTTACTCTAATTGGCCAAAGTTCTCCTACTCTTTAGAAGTATTAAAGTACCACATTCACAGATGTCTTCTAATGTCTGTGGACTATGCCACTCCCTCTCTTTCCATTTTTCTTGTTTTTCTAATCCTGATTTTGGGTTCATGCTTGTCAACAAATCACTTTGCAGTTTTACAGGGTTTTTTGTTGTTGTTGTTTTGGTTTGTTTGTTTGTTTGTTTGTTTGACCTCTATACTGGTTTCTTCAAATCTTCATGGAACACCTGTGATGTACAAAGCAGTAAATTCCCCAGAACCTGATCAACCAGCATGGCCCCTGCCCTCAGGGAACTTGCAAA
>JAQZBX010030120.1:0-15924 GCA_029593785.1 Cabassous unicinctus | reverse complement strand
AATTGTGGGATGTAGTTAAATAATGGGTGAGATAAAGAAGGAAATAAAAGCTGGGGCCAGATTTTGGAAGACCTGAACTCCGGTGCTGTAAGGTGGCACATTAGAATGCACAGCCATTAACTTTACTGGAAAGTCCTATTCAGTGATGGCCAGGTAAAACAAGAAATTAGTCCCAATGATTAGCTTTGATTTTATTCACTCTGTCAACATAAACCCTTCATCAAGGAAAGCCTTTTTTGGCGTGAGACAAAATGTGCAATTCTGGTACCTAAATGACTCTCCCCTTGGTAGAACGTTAGCCTTCTCAAGAGGAAACATTACATTTCTCCAGGCCCATAGGTTTCCAATATGAGCCTGCAGCCCAAACGAATAGATATTCCTGCCTGGATATTTACCTTACCACCAGGAATGACAGGCATGGGGGAGAATAGAGCAGACTGATTAAGAAAAAACCACCACGAGAAATGATTGGCTTGCATAAATAGATATTTACCCAAATGTGATGCAAAAGAATATTGAAGAGCAGAAATCGGAACCGTTTACAGCAGCACAATATCTGTGGGCGGGTGTGGATATGGTGCAGCGTCTTGTATCCTTCTCTGCGCCGGTTTTAGTTAGTGCCGTCATTTTTGCACAGTCAGGCTATGCAGCTTCAAAGATAGCTTGGACATCCAGCCTGGCTGCTTCTCTGCAGAATTTACGTCCTAGTCTCTGCTCTGCCATCCCTGTAATATAGTAGCATGCACGTGCTCTTAAAATGGACTTTAAAAAGAATTCACAGAATCTTATTATTGTTTCCAAAAGAAACAGGTCTTCCAAGGCCCTTCCTAATTCTCTAAAAACTCACCCCAGCCTCAGTACACATCTTTGCAGACATACTTCTCTCCTCCGGGGGTGAGAGGGGGCACACTAGCAAACGAAACTATAGCGCTTCCAATTGAAGCTAGAAATCAAGGGTCACACTGTTTTCCCTGGTTTTCCTTATGACCCATAAAAAACTTTTTATCATAACTATTGATACACTGACCCCTCCCAGAGGGAACCACAAGCACAGTGCTGATACCACACTATAAAGTGGTAAAATGATATTCTAGATCTGTAAGGATCTGTCACCTGGGTTTCTAAGTACAATATAAAATTTTACAGTCCATCTAAAGTAAGTCATATTTATTTATTTTCTCTTTCTTTTGCAAAGGGGAGGCTCACAGAGAAACCACAGCCTTAGGTCTGTTAGTGGAATGTTCTGGGTTCTGGTTTCCAGGTTCTTGGTTTCATCGCAAGAAAGAATTCAGAGATGTGCCAGTTAAATAAGGCCAGTAATAAGAGTTTACTGAGAAACAAGAATGAATAAGAGTACACACCCACACAGGGGTGCTACAGGGTGAGACGCACGTCTGGGACCCGGGAGTTGGCCTTTTTCCTCCCCTTTTCCTCATGGTGGAACAGCCATTTGCTGTTCTGGTTGGCTGCAGGGGACCAAGGGGGAGGCCTTTCTGTTTGGAGTTATCCAGGGCTTCTTTTGAGCCCAGGAGTTTCAAACGGGATCTGGTGACCAGGGTCTTGGTGGGCTTTTGGGCTGTAAAGCAGTGGCCTTCCCTCGGGGGATTTCCGGCCGCGGGGCTCTGTTCTGGCCAGCAGGGTTCCAGCTCTTAAACAGCTTTATTCTGACCAGGGGCCTTTCCTCATTCCCTATACTAACCTGCCTCGGGTGGATTAAGCAACCGACTCCAAACCACAAAATTAGTCAGAACGGGTGAGCAGGGAGAAAGTTTTAGAGCATCTTTATGCATGCAGTCAAACCACTAACCACGTCCCTTGCTAAGATCCTCATCACAGAGGATAAGGATGAAAGTGGTTATGAAAGGTTGGAAGAAATACTAATTTTTTTCTAGGAGCTTCGTTGAATTGTATTAACTTGATATATTAGTAATTTGCCGTCATGCTGCATTAGAGCTATATGATAACGACATTGTTTCTGTTTGTACTGTACAAATGAATAATGGTGTTGGCGGCCTTCGTTGCTTACCAGTTCACAGTCGCCCTGATAGCATGTTACAGACAGTGGCACAAGGAACGCTGTAAATAATTCCTCCCATGGGGTTCGAGGAATTCTACTTTTCCTCTGCTTCATGTTTGTTGTTATTACCTTTATTACATGGCTTCCAGCTGAAAAGTTTTTCTAAATGAATAGTTCTGCTTATCTGTGTTTTTGTCACATTATACCTTTCTGGTACAGCAGTCTAAATCACCAACATCACCGCAGGAAAAAAAACATCTGAGCTTCAGGGCCTGGGACCCTCACTTGAACAGTGTGGCCTCAGGCAAAGCCCAGTTTCAGATAATAGTTACAACACATTTTTTTTCCAGCTGTTAGAAAATGTTCAGTGTTATTTTTTAAGGTAAAATATCCAATAAGAATCTTAACTATCTTTCTCTTGTTTTAGGGGTTCTGTTTACAATTGAAATGTCTTGTTTTGTGTGCCTATGTTGAGCGGATTTCCCCAGTCATGCCACCGAAGATGGAAGTAAAAACTAGTTTCAGAATCTGAGATTTAAGCTGACTTAAATTTTCTTTGTAAACAACTGAAAATGCTTCTGATAGAGGAAATTTTAAATGCGTTCACCAAAATCTTGGTTATCTTTTGGTCACACCTTCATAGATATCAAAATATATAGGACAGATCATATCCTTAGTATGCCATAGAAACAAGTGTGTTGTCACTGAGCTTTAAAAGCAAGTGAAGGTTTACAGACACTTAAAAAAAAAATGCACAAAAGCATAATTTCCGATTTATTTATTCCTAGAAATCAGTGGAAAGAAACTTGTCCTCAGCCATTTATTTGAGGTTGCTAAGAAAAAGTAATTGATCTACTGAGGCTTAGCTGCTGGAATTCAAAAAATACCAAATTACCATTTGCAGTGAGAACTTTGCCTAAGGGGGTAGAGAGCTGGGGAAGGGGGGTAATGGGTGGGATGGGTGGGACCTCCCATTTTCCCTTTTGTCTGAGGCTGCACAGCTGGAACTTATTTTACTTCTCTTGCCCTGAACTTTACTCTAATTATTTGTTCCCTGTTACAGTTCCCTGGTGTTGAAACCAAGTTTTAGTGTGTGGAGTACATTTTTCTACCCTTTTTATTATATTATGGGAAACACACCCCTCTTCCTTTTCTAGTTTTTTAAAAAGAAATATTCCCAGAGCCACAGCAAAGTGTCTAATATTTACATATTTTTTAATTTCTCTAAGGCTTCCACCTTTACTCAGTAATCTTGTTTCCAGTTTTTACGTTTGGTTACCATAACCTGCCAGTGATTTAAGTCTGGAGACACTCTGGGCTACAAGAGATGATTATACATTGGCAAACTTAGCCAGTTGCTTTGGCTACTCTTAAAAAGGGAGCTTGATAAACCAGGTGTCATGAGCAAGTAATTAATATATGTAATTTTTACATCTCTAAAGGTAGAATGGTGAGATTTAGTCCATCATAACTGGTGATTTTGTTCTTAATATAAAAATTAAGTGTTAGAGTGCTTTAAAAAGGGGCGAATTGCCAATTGCAAATTGTTGTTGGTTTCCTAACAAGAGACCTAACTTTTGTTTTAAGAATTTTTCTGATGATCTGGTAACAATTTTCCAAGAAGTCCATATGGCTTTGGTTAATCTCTATCCTATTCCCACCACTTCTTCTTTCTGTTCCCCACCCTCCATGCATATACACAAAATGGATTTCATTGATTCATTAAATTCTAGGAGACATTTTCAGTACTACCATTTATTTAAATTGGCTTTACTTTTTCAGCATTCATTGTGAAAGGAATATTAATGCTTAATCCGGCCTTCACCTGCCTAATTTGCATTTATTTGTGTTGTATGTTAACCTGCATGGAAAATCTACAGGGGAATAACTGGGCTCTGCTAACAACTAATAGCCTATCTTTTCATTTGACTTGCACAAATTGAGAAATATTGCTTGTGGCAAACATAATGGAAAACTGCATTTTTAATGTTCTCACACACACTCATTTCTTTAAAAAGAAGAAAGCAGCTGACTATTCTTAAAAATAAAACTCCCCAAAGTACTCAGATTGGCATAGGATGCAGAAAAGAAGGATGACTCTGGCTTTTGGAATTAAGATTTGAGGTTGAGTAGGGTTAGCCATAAATGCTAAAGCTAACTAATGAGTACAGTAGTGGGCCTGAAAAATGTCAAAGAAATATAAAGGTTTGAGATGCAAGAATCTCACCCTTTTTCGTGAAGAAAACTGCTTTCTAACTTGATTATAGGAAACATCTCTGTTTCTTAAAATCTCATAAAGTATGTATTTAATATGATGGCCTTTTAGGAGTTAGGAGTTTTTTGATGCCAAGAAAGTTTTAACTTACGTTTCAGGTGTTTTTATAGCTCACCCCCCTCATATTTAGAGAAAAACATTCTCTCAAGATTTAAGTTTAAAATACATTTGCACTCACCCAGCAATTTGGAGTTAAAAGTGAGACATCATGCTAATTGCAAAGCATCCATACAGGTTGGCTACGTTAACAAAAACAAACTTTAGGTTGCTTGGGGAGGAAAAGGAAGAACCATTTTGAAATTTGGTGTAAGGACAAATATATATGTCTTGTAGTCTTTCTTCAACAGCAGTTTGTAATTACCTCTCTTCAAGGCAGATTTTAAGTGGATTTGTAACAGTAGCTTGAAATGTAAACTAGTAAAGGATCCAGTTGTTTAGATGTGGCAGCAGAAAAAGAAATGATCAGTTTTGGGGGAGCAGGGACATGACTGTCCATAAGCAGAGTATGTTTCGGGTCTTAAACAGTGTGTCTAAAGCCCACCATGGGAAACCTTTGATTTCACAGATTTGTTTTTGTATGGCATTTTATCAGTTAGCCCTTGAGTAACAAATTACCCCCAAATTTAGTGGTTAAACCAACCTTTATAACTTCACAGTTTCTGTGGATCAGGAGTCCAGGTGCAGCTTGGCTGGGTCCCCTGGTTCTGGGTCTTTTTTCACAAGGTGCACTCAGGACTTGACTGCGAAGGATTCACTTCTTCGCTCACTCATGTGATTGTTGGAACAAGGCATCAGTTCTTTGTAAACTCTTGCCTGAAAGCCTCCCTCTTTTCCTTAGCATGCTGGCCTCCCCATTGGGATTCTCACAATGTGGCAGCTTGCTTAATGAGCAAGAGACAGCAAGAAAGAGAATGCTAGCAAGAAGGAAGTCATGGTATTTTGTAACCTAATCACAGAAGTGACATCCCATCGTGTTTGTTGTATTCTGTTCATTAGAAGCAAGTCCCTACATCCAGTCCACTCTCAGGGGCAGGGAATACAAGCCATGGCAAAAGCTGCGTACATGAGCATGATGCTGGTTTTCTCTTGCTGTGTTTGACTGGGAGGCTGAAAGTGAATCATGGTGTTAATACTACATATGTTTGCAATGCTGATTTGGGGGACATTGAATGTGGTCCTCTTTGTAGAGTCAGTTGGCTGATGAGTCCTGAGCTATGCTCCCTGAACCCCAGGAGACCAAGTAAACAGGTTTCAGCAGTGGCTGAGGTCAGGGCCCCATCTGAGGTCATAGAAAAGACCCTCACGGACTTATTGCCATGGTACTCTAAACATGGAGAACCAGAGGGCCGCCAGCTTGTGTTGCAAGATTTTGATTGGACTTTGTAGATCATTACAGGAAAGGAACCTATGGATTTATTTATTAAGAGAGTGGAATGGGAGGGGTTTTGTTAGATTGTTTGTTTTACTGGTCCCCATATTCCCACTTCCAGCTTCCTACTCTAAATGTACATTGCCAGCAATAAACTAAGTAAAGGATTTGAATTTGGATTGTGTGACTAATGTTGACCACATCAGTTGGATTTTCCATTTTAGTTTGACTTCTGTTAGGAAATCCACCAAGCTTTATAGGAAGATTCCAGATCTAGGTTTTCTTCACCTACTGCAGGTTAAGTCCTCTTTTTGGTTGCTAAAACTCCAATTTGGAATGTTTTATGTTCTTCCTGTAGTTGTTGGTTAGCCTCTGGAGGACCATTGATGACGCCTCTGATAAAATTCTCTCTGATAAGCATGTCCAGAACACCCTCAGGCACCCAGACAAAGCCACCGTCTCCCTGCCCGAAGCTGTGCTGGTTCCTTGAGCAAACTTCAGTGACACCAGTCTCCCCAGGTGCCCTGAGGCCCCTCAGCTGGATTAAGCACAACTCAAGGGCAGGGAGAGTATCTCTTATACATCTTTGTATCCACAGCATCTAATAAGGAATCTAACACCTAGTAGGAACTTTTAAAGTGTTTGAATGGATGGATGAAACTGCTGAAATGTATAATGCATGTTGGTAATTATTCATTATCACTTTTCAAATATGGCTATTAATTTTCTAAGAAAAGTAGCATAGGAAGTTATATATAAATTTTCTTTTAACTAAGATAATGTTGGTCATTATAAAGTGACGTGTCTCTAGAATCATGGAGATTAATATTACATACTTCCTGACAAGAGCCAGACAAAATTTAAGTTTGTTTCTCCCTCATTTACGTCTTCAACTCCAATGTCTTTTGCTAATAATTGATCCTGAGAAGATTTTCTTTATAAATTTACTTGGGCTAATATATATTACATTTTTTAATTCCTCTTTTATTTTGTGTTTTTAACACTAGTCCTCTGGGTTGTTGTTGTTTTTTAACTTGTGACCAGTAAAGCACCTTTTATTTATCTTATATCTTCCAATGCTATTAATAATTAATAATCTATATTCACAAGTGACATGAAAGTATCCTACCGTTGGGAGCCAAGGGCTGGGGGAGGGGGGAGGAAATCTTGAACATAACATGGAAACAAGCCACTTTCTCACTTTTAAAATCCTTACACAAAAAAATTGAGTATTGCTGATCTATGGGGAAAGTTGGTAGATGGTTTTATTTCTGTTTTTCAATGTAGTAAATAAGGAACCCGAGTTATATTGACCTAGCAAGGTTAGCAAGATTGTATTGATCTCTCAGGTTAACATTAAGGGTTAGGAGTTTACTCCATGAGCCCAGGCTTAAGTGGTGGAATCAACCCATTTGATGTCCTGTATAGTGTCAGACTTCTTTTTCATTTGTAAGATATGATTATATGTTTTATTCATAAATTTTTCTATGGAGTAAAATATAATAGTCAAATATTATATCACAAGATGACAATCATAATCATTATTACAGGTTTTCTGGTGATAGGGAGGAGATAAGGAAGTAATGGGGAATGTTGGTGGGAAGAAAGAGATTAAGATAATGCATCTTTTTTATTTTATCTTTTTAATTACCAGAAGAATGTAGCCCATCCAGGAGCTGAGGCTAATAGTCTCTTCTTGGGAGCTGGTGGGAGAACTCTCCTCAATTTTTCCTGGACAGCTCATCATTTGTTGCTGTTTAGTTATTCCAGTGTGCCCTGCAATGATTTTTAGGTCCTGGATGTATAGGATTTCTCCTAAATAGAAATCTAAAAGACCCGTACTAAATCCAAGAAGTTCTCCACTCAAACAAGTCAACACTTGATCCTGGGTCTTTTATATCTTGTAGTGTCATCTATAAAGTCATTTATTGCATGTGGCGGATCACGATGTTCATGAGACCTGAAGTGGGTTCAGCTCAGCTCAAAAACCCATAGAACAACAGCGAAAATCTCCACGTGTCAGTATTTTACACCACCTCTCATGAATAAGACAAAGTGTTTCTCAAGAATCCATGGTTTTCCTAATGAGTTGGAGTCACCTGTGTGTACTATATTTGTGACATGCAGTTGGGGTCCACAGGAAGGACACCACTTCCTGGATCAAACCACAGAGTGCAAATATTGTGCCCTAAATAACACACTAGTTACTGTAAATGTCAGTAGAGGGAGTTTTTCCAACTTTGATTTAATGAAAGCCTACAGCAAAGCCAGCTGTTAGCACTTCTTAACTGCTTGTCAGAGCGACTGGGGGGATGGGAGGGGGGCTGAGAACATCTTTTATCTTTTCTGTAGACTTTTTTCTTAATATTAAAAGAGTTTTCCACTGGTGTTGAAAAGGGACACTGGGGGTCCTTTAGTGCCTGATGTCTTTTAGGTGTTTGAATTTATAAGTTCTCTTCCAGGACATAGATCCTAATCTAAAGCATGAAGAGATTCATGTAAGATTAGTTTGGAGTTTGTGTCTTGAATCTTTTCACCTGCAAAATAAGCATTTTCGTTTTCTGGGCTCCCCATGAGCAATAATAAAGGATAAAAATAAAGGAAAGGGAGCAAACCAAATATCCGGTCCTCTCTTTGTCGATGAGGGTATTACCAAACTAATTGTAAGCCATGTGTGTTTTGATTTATGCATCTGCTTTTTCTGAACAAAGAAACCACTTGAAGCAAACTCATAGGGAAGAAAGTATGCAGCACTCATTTCTGTAATTTTTGTCATTTCTAGAATGCATTAGTGAACACATGTGGTTGTTCAGGGCCTTCCAGCCTTGGAAATCCCTTTGACATTTTGCTGTGTGTATTGAGAGGAGATAATCTTTCAAACGTAGGGAGAGTTTACAGTCTTATTATCTTGAAGAGGAGAAGAAAGTTTCTTCCTCAATTGATTTATAACTTGAAACATTTTGTCATGTTTTGGTAAGCCCACTTTATTAATTCCATCCTTCTCTGTGGCAAATTAAAAAAAAAAAAAGTACCGTTGCAACATAGTACTTTCTCAATAGCATATTGTATTTATAATAGCATGATGGAAGTTGCTCTGCTGGGTTGAGTCATATAGAATGCAGAGCCAAGTTCTGAGTAAAACCTCTAATTGAATTACCTGCAAAGCACTGACAGACAGGCTTTCAGGACAGGCAAAGCTCTGCTCTCCCCAGCAGATATGGGTCATGTTGAAGTCCGCTTTGTAACTATCTGTTACTGGTTTTTGCCAGCACATTCGCCCTGGGCCTCTGGTGGGCCCCTTTTCCTGTGGCGTAGGAGGGTAGCTCGAAGGGAGCAGGAGGACTCAAGTATTATCTTTTTGATTTAGAGAAAATTGATAACAGAGCAAGTTAAATGGAAGAGACTTTGAAATAAAAATCCAAAGTATTTTTCCACAGTTTATACCATTCTTGCATGCCTATTTCTTTATTGTATTAAAAAGCAAAGCTAGGGATATGAAAGTAGCCTCTTCTATATCAGTCTGAAAAGTGTTGTTTGTTTTAACTTCTGGAGGAATTAGAGTGTGGTCTTGTTGTTCAGGAAAGAATTTACTATAGACCATTTATATTTGAAAATGAAGAATAATTCTCCCATTCTCTCCTCTCTCTCTTTCTTTCTCTCTTTGTCTTATCCACAGCCTCTGCAATCCCAGATAATGGAAGAAGGTCCTGTCTAAAGCTCAAAGTTTTTGTGAGACCAACAAGTAAGTTCGCTAGAATGAATTTCTGAGGGTGGCTTCACTGCGCATGCTTTATCATGTGGTCTGGTTCACAGCAGTAATTTTTTTTTTTACTGTTAAATCCTGTGTGGTATCTGTTTTGTATATCAACATCCATGTTTTAGTTTCATCATATTTTTTCTCATCATTCTTCATACATTTATTTAAGTACACAGCAGTTGCTAACTTGTTGTTTCTTAGACTGTTGTACGTGCACAGCAAATGGGAACAATATTGGCATTTGGATACATGCCATTGATTGTAAAACAATCTACATAAATAAAAGGAAAACATAGAGAGAAAGAAAAAAGAAATGGGAGTTTAAGGGTGTCTTCACTAACATATTTGGCTGTTATCTCTATTTTCGTTATAGATAGCTGTATGAAAACTATAGGTGTTCATGATCGTGTTTTCGATGTTAACGACAAAGTAGAAAATTCATTAGAACCAGCAGGTTAGTATGCTTAGAGAATCTCTTTTAACAAATGCATCTCTCTCCCTGGTGCTTCAAATACTTTTTTTCCTTTCTTCCTCTCTGCATGTTTGCATGTAATAGTTGCTCTGCTTGTGCTCATTGCTAGCAATGCTAATATTACTTATATTCTACTTCATTCCTCCGGTATCTTTGTGTAATGCATGTTAGATAAAATACTACTTTTATTTTTTGGACTTGGGTTTGCTATAACACATTATCCTAACATGGAAGCCCCATCAGAATGCTAAAATCTCACTACCGTTTACCATATCCTCAGAGCATGCTGGTGAGTCATTGTGAATATTAAAGATCTGTTTTCATACGACAGAAAAAAACCTATCATTGTATGTGTTTATTAAGTTTTCTTTTATATTATATCCATATCAATGGATAAAAGTAATGTCTATTGCCCATTAGACACTGATGCACAGAATGATTTATTCTACATATTTAGTGTTTTCTAGAAGTCCATGTGCATTATTGAACTGATCTATGGAACTTTTATTTCAAATATTATTTGTGCTGCGGTTGTCAATAGCAATCTATATGGAAAAGTACAGTCACATTACTTCCTAACAACACAAACACACACACCTGCTGCTCCCACAAATGAATGTATCAGAAGCCTCTCAAAACAAATGTGTTCCTTGATTACTGAGGCAAAATAAGTATTAAGGATAATTTTTTTCCGCTACTGATATCTGCACACCCAAACCCTCCCATCGCCAGAAAGAAATACAAAACCACAAAAACAGTCAAACTGACTTAATTATGCCCCCATCATTTTGATGAGGCAAGTCCCATGTTAACAGGCGATGCTCAAAGCTCAGTTTGCGTGCTTTGAAATTGAACATTTACACCACAACATAACTATGGATATTGTAAACCTTGAACCTGTTTGGTTCTAAATTCAATCTTTATAATGCAACTTGATTGATTTAGGGGTCCGTAGTGTGCCTCGATGCCCCGTATGCTCCTCCTCCTTCCTGTGGCTTCCTTTCCTCGCCCCACCTGCTGGAGCTTTTCAGTGGTTTCCTTACCATCTCCCATGGAGCATCTCAAAGTTTAAGGGAAGTAAATGTATCTCTCCTTCACAGAAAGATTAGAGTCCACTTATGTAAACAGAAAATTGGGGGGGGGGGCTGTTTGCCACAGAACTTCTCTTTCTTCTGGTCCCATAAATTAGAGGGTTTTGAGGTCCACTGTATCCTCACAACATAGTCAGTGAGCCTTAGGGAAACTTACCCTGAATAAATACAGTGCCTCAGGAAATACAATAGCTTTCACATTGTAACTGACAAGGAGAGTTAGTTCATTTCCCCTAAACAGTGTTGTTTTTCTCAGGCAGGCATCTTACCCAGAGCGCAAATGAGAGGTGTACAGTAAGCTCTCAGAGGCCTTAGTGGCTCCCCGGGGATCATTTGACTGTTTTAGCAAGTTGCAAGGAGTGAGTGCTGACACGGAGATATTTTAATTGTGTCCTGAAAATCTGGAAGCATTACTGTGGTTTACTAAGGTACCAGACTCCTCATAAGTTCAAGGACTGGGTAGTCCTAGGATTCGTGATTTTGATGGGATCTCTTAAAGACCACACAGTTGACACTCCTCCTTTTCTGACCGAGGAGACTTGCCCCAGTCCACAGCTGCATAGGGATAGATCTAGATATAATATTCAGATCTCTGGACTCCCTTTCCAACGTTAGTATAAAAGTAGGATTCTCCTACCATTATTAGAGATATAGATGTTTATAAAGAGGGCTCTACTCTCTTGGCTTTGTTAATAAGTCAAGAGTAAAATGACTGGCAGAGGTAGGCATGTTGAACAAAAGTTAGCCTAGAATATGCTTTTTCAAGGTAGGTTGTGCAGAATGGAGGTATATCTTTCTAATAATCTTTTTTTCCAGGTTAACTTCACTGCCAATCTAGAGAGCAAGAGGCTGCTTAGAAACAACAGATTTCATGTTTCTCTCTAGTCAAGGAGAGGCACACTGAGAACTATTCTGACATTAGGGAAATTACAATTCAATTCAACTAATTATAAAATAAAAGAGATTAAGAGGCTTTCATATGTGAGCATATTTCACTGTCTTTTGGAAAACGGGCTCTTTTTCACTGAGCATTTACATTGCAACATGGCACAAAACCTATGCACCTGTAACCGATGAAGTTACAAAAGTTCAACAGAATGTAGTAACTGCATGTGCATGTGTGTCTGTCAGGAGCATTGCATACATGTGCATGCTCGAACAGCTCCTTGAGTTCATCATGACTATATTCAAGGGCTTGCTGGTAAGCATCTTCACTAAAAAAGTAGGATGTGGTTGAGCTACAACTCCTGGAAGTATGAATCCAATTCCAAATTTGAGTACTTCACTTTATTCCTTTAAAAATTCAGTCACAGTCTCACTTCTCTTCACCAATTGTGTCGAGCAGTTGAGTGAATGAATATTCACCTTTATGCAGCTCTGGGTGTTGACCCAGACTTCATGAATCCAGCAAGCCTGGAAGGATTCCACTGCATGCTCTCGGCAATGTGTACTAATTCACCTGTCTTTGGAATGTATTTGTCTTTTTTGTTTGCTTGCACACTCTGCCTGCCAGTTTCCTATCATCAGGGATACAGGATGATCTCAGGGCAGACATATGCCACATAATATGGTCCAGAATATCGCTAGTGTTTTCTGTTAACCATTGAGTCTCCCATATTGTGGAATCCTGTGGCCAGGATGCAGGAATTGATTTGGCTCCTAAAGAAGAACATTTCTTCTTCCAAGCATATTTGCTGTGACAACTATTAGAAGTTCTCTCATATTTAGGTGTCATTTCCATTGGGATAGACTTTGCTTCTAAATTCCTCCTTAGAATTCCGAAATTGCTCAGATTTATCCGAAACGATGGCCAATGTCTCATTTTGTTCTCAGGAGCATAGGATCTGGCAACATTGAGGCCCTGTTTTAATCAAAGGGTGCTTTTTAGAATCCTGAGTGAGGACCAGCACATTGCAGGAAGTATGAAGAACTGTAATGCCCTAATTGGTTGGGTTTTCCCCTTTGGGGGCAAGACAGGTTCTATTCGTTGGTTGCTTAGAAAGGGGCTAATTCCAATGACTGACATTTAGCCTCATGCTTCCCTTCGATTAAAGACAACATCTTTTCTCTCAATGAGCTCCTGCAAGGTGGATTCACTGTGTCCTGTGCCGAGTGGGTCCAGAGAATGGCTGACCTGTGCTGAGTACCTGGAAGGGGCCAGGAGCTGGTGGGGAGCCTTCATGCTCACACTGA
Source organism: Cabassous unicinctus (assembly GCA_029593785.1). Classification (NCBI taxonomy): domain Eukaryota; kingdom Metazoa; phylum Chordata; class Mammalia; order Cingulata; family Chlamyphoridae; genus Cabassous; species Cabassous unicinctus. The sequence goes on along the minus strand of JAQZBX010030120.1, from coordinate 2,750 downwards.
GTGCGCCGAGTGTTCCTTGGGTACCTTGTAGCAATACCCATCCAAACTAAACAAGGAAGAGGGTTGGGTAATATGTTATTAAAAATAAGGTGGAAAAAACCCAATCACTGATGTAATTTCAGGTGTATAAATATAAGTGGTGTTTCAAAATGATCTCTGGACTCCTTCAGGCTTTATGGTTCTTTCACAATTATTCCTGAAGCACTCCATTGTTCTGATTGACAACATATTGGTGCTCTTAAGAAAGTGATTTGGATTTTAATTTCAGGGCTGCTAAGGGCATTTACTTCTATCTCCTCTTAACTACAGATTTAATAGATTTGCAAGGCTGAAGAAGAACAGAGAAAGAGGAGGGTCCACAACTGCATGGTGCAGAGCTTATGTATTTTCCTCTTGCTTCCTAGCCCTTTCTCGGCTCCTAAACTAAAAGCCACTCCGTGCAGTTTTGCTAAGTTCCAGAAAGGGAGAGCACATTTGACAAAGGGACAGTGGCTTCTAGGCGAGGACAGGATCAAATGATTGGAGCACTCCAAAGCAAAAGACGTATTTCTTAGTTCCTATTGGGAATGAACGGGATGAACAGAAACATCCTATCCGAATGAGCCTACCTGAAGCAGAGACCAGCCTTTGAGCCTGAAAAGTGGTCATTTTAGAACAAATAACAAAAGTGTGGCTCTACACAATGAAGAGAAAAGCATTCTTAATATGACATGTATGGTATGAAAATAAAAATGATTTAAAATATGGACAGTTAAGCCATGAAGGGTTTCAAGATAAATCATTCAGGGATGTTTTAGGGATTATCTTTTGGGGTCTACATCATCGATAACTACTGGAGTCTCAGTAGGTACCGTTGCCTCTGATTGGCCATTGAGCAAATCCAGGGTGACAATTGCTGAGCTCCTCTAGGAAGTTCGCCTGATACTGAAATAAATCTCCATTAAAGACCCACTATTGGCCCCAAGAACATGCAGTTCAGACTCTTAGTCTGTTAGTCTAAAAGCACAAATTAGGCTGAGTGGAGGAAAGAAGACAGGCAGCACTAGGGCATAGCAAGGCTCAGAGACAAGCCTTCAGTCTATCTTAGGGTACTAATTGCTGCACAGTTTTGGTTTCCATGTTAAGCCTGTTAATCATGCAGATCAGGAAGGCTATCCAAAGGCAGAAGCAGCCTCATAGAACACTTTATAGTGAAATAAAAGAAGCTTAACTCACTTAATCCATTTTATTTAGAGGAAAATTTGCATCCACGCTGATAATTTATGTGCCAAGCTTCAGCCCAATAAAAATAAAAATAGTTAAGTTCAAGTAATTTAATCCTGGAGATACAGGGCTAGCAATGGAAATAGTACCATAATTGATTCCTAATTGTAGGCAAACCGGTGGGCACCAGTTTATTGAGGTTTACTGGGCATTATGTATAGTTGATTTAAAGTGCTATTTTTTGGCATTTAATTTTTCATATTTGAAAATTCATCTAGGCATCCAGCAACCAGGCATTCAACACTAATCCTATGAAACCACTAAAATGATGAAATTGGGCAGCCTATGCAGTTAACCACTAATATGCCAACATAACTGCCTCTTTTTTCCCCCCAACACACTACTCATTTCCCCATGGCATCTTAGGTTTAAGATGTGCATTCACAGATTATCTAAAGTGTGTGCGAGGTGTGTGACTGCTGGGAAACCAAAGTAGCTCACCTGCCAAAGGTTACAGTGTATGCACATCTTTTGCCCTGACTTTTTAAGGAAAGTATTAGCATTGCTGAGAAAGTCCAATTTTCTCTGCCTCTCCTTTGTTTGCTGTAAATAATGAGTGATTATGCAGACATGAAAGTCAATGGTGGCACAAGGTTCATTACCCTACTTTGCAGAGGGGGGTGAGGTCTGTTAACAGCAGGTTGCTGCAAGAGAGTTATTAAGGATGTGAAATCTCATTGGAATGTGTGCTTTCTATTTGAACAGATGACACCGTACATGAGTCAGCCGAGCCATCCCGCGGTGAGAACGCGGCACAAACACCAAGGATACCCAGCCGCCTTTTGGCAATCCTACTGTTCCTCCTGGCGATGCTTTTGACATTATAGCACAGTCCCCTCCCGTCACCTGTCACAGAAAAACATCAGGGTCTTGGAACACCAGAGATCCACCTAACTGCTCATCCTAAGAAGGGACTTGTTATTGGTTTTTGGCAGATGTCAGATTTTTGTTTTCTTTCTTTCAGCCTGAATTCTAAGCAACAACTTGGTGGGGGAGGGGGGCTAAACTAGTCACTGCCTCCTTTGCCCCAGCCCTTGCCCATGACTTCTCTCACCCCTTCCAAATTAAATGGACTCCAGATGAAAATGCCAAATTGTCGTAGTGACACCAGTGGTCCGTCAGCTCCTGTGCATTCTCCTCCAAGAGCTCACCTCTGTTAGCGCACCGTGTCAGCCGTGTGTGGACAAGGAAGGATGGTGGCAGGTGCAGCTGGTGATGGCTAGGCCCGGGAGGGCTTTGCTCTCCTCTGCAATATTTATGCCTTCTCATTCAGGACTGTGAGATGGTCGTGCAGGGCAGCATGTCACCATGTCAGGTCCAGAGGGGAGGTATTAAGAATAGATATAATATTACACCATTTCCTCTAGGAGTGTATAAATGAACAGGCTTCTAAAAGGTTGAGACACTGGTTTTTTAATATGACTGTCTTAAAGCATTCTTGACAGCAAAACTTGTGCTCTGTAAAAGAAGCCTTTTTTTTTTTTTTT